>JAHWFP010084539.1:0-10041 GCA_023313725.1 Lithobius niger
GAGCTATGATTGATGATCTTGTGTTCAGAGATCCATTCTGATCCACTCAGCAGAATATCGTTTGTAATCCAGTCCTGTTTTTGTAACGTAACTTTTAAGTTTGAGATTAGAAAACGACTGAATTCAAGGAAAATAATGTTGAAGAGAAGAAATAAACCTTTTGGGCCACGTGTCATGTAACAGACTGAAAATAACGTCATCCATGTTATTTTCCTAATGTCAAGTTACTGTTAAAGGTACTCAAGGATCATTTAGGACGCAGTTATTGCCTAGTCACTGGTATACTCCTAATTATTGTTAAAAGCACTACTGTAATTTAAAAAAAAATGATGTAGCTTACGTGAGAGAGAAATATGAAGCTTTTAGTTAATTTTGTGACAGAAAAACCAAAGATTTAGGGGGTGGGCGTTAGCTCCATCGTTTCATGATTTTGACCTTATAGCATTTTAGGGGGATGGGCTTTAGCTTCAACTGGGCGTTTAATACACGATTTACGGTATTAGGCAATAAAAACTAAAATTAACCAGGTGCAGGTCCTGGAATTTGTCTTTTTATTCAAAGCTATTTGTTGTAACGTAAGAGAAAATTAAATCCTGTTGAAATGTAAATACCGTTTTATTTTGTGATCTCCCTGTTTAATAAAACCAAGAGTAGTTTTATTACTTCAGTCAGACTTTGTTGATTAATGGGTGTTTAAGATAGATAGGAAAAATAACTTTACTATTTGACCACCATTAACTTATCCAACCTGGTGGCAGCTAAGATACCTATAAATTACTTAGTTAGAAATCTAGAAGCCCAGGCTTTGTTCATCTTCATCCCATATTCCGTATCTGTAGAGAGCTATGTTTGAAACTTTCCAAAAGTAAAAACGTACACCAAAGTAATTTACACCTCCGCAAGCACACTACGAGTTCCGTGTTATCTACAAGCACCTCAAGAAGTAGCAACGCCGTTACATCGTGTGCTTAATTTTGAAGTTGGGTTGTCATGATTTAATGTGAAGCATGAATGCATGCTTAGAAAAGTAACTTCTTGCAACACAGTTGTGTACATGACACTCTGCTAATGAGTGTATGTTTCTTACTATCTGTAAAATACTAACCTCTAGTATGTGCTAAAATCGTTTTCGATTTGCTTTTCTACCCGATTTTTTAAAAACCTTAAAAGTTTTAAAACACCAGTAACACTTGCAATGCAATGAGGTTATTTCTCCCACTTGGTGCGCAACAATCGTTGCCTTTAACAAGTCAGCACCAGCCCAACCATGACACTTCGTTTTTCGGGTACGGAACAGTGCAGATGTGTTGGGTTTGCTCTGCTCTTTTTTGCTTTTCGTTGGGAATCGCCGGCGTTTGTGTTCCCTGCCCGTGATTCTATCGCCCAATCGCCGTTTGTGTTCAAAATGGCGGACAATAGTAAACTGCGTTGTATGTTGGAGTCGGGAGAATTTCCCGTGTGTTCGTGCAAAAAAACCCCCCTGGATATTCACCCTGCCTGTCGCAGGTGTCGACCTTGTAATTTTACAGAATCTACATGTGGTTTGTGCGACTTTATGGACAGGAATGTGGTGAAGAAGGTGCTGCATACCTGGAAAAAAACCGATCAGCGTCGGGTGCAGTTGGAAAAAAGGCGTTGTTGGAATCTGCTTCCGGTTCTAAAACTCCTCTTGAGCGTCGGTTAGAACTCTTAAGCACTGACGTTAATGCCCTGCTTGTATTTTTGTCGGATGAAACTGTAGCGGCTCATCTGGGCCGTGATGTTGTGAATGCGTCGGTTAGGCCTAATGTAGATGAAACTGGTGTTGTGAACGCTTTCGTTAGGCCTACTGTGGAAGGAGCTGAAGTTGTTTCGTCATCACCTGCTGTGTCTTCCTTGTTGGCCCGGTCGCCGATTGACCCTGGTAATCTGGAATTGATCGTGGGTGCTGTGAGGGAAGCTGGTAAAATGGATTTAGGAATTCGGATGGACTTATTACGTGAGGAATTGGTGGCAGAACAGCGCAAAGCTAATGCCGAAGGTTTTGCCTTGCTGCGGGAAGAGATGGCGGCGTTTTTCGCGCAGGCTGCACTCGTCAATCGCCAATTGCGCCATCGTGTGGTCAGGTGGCGCCATCTACTGCGGTCGCGGTGAAGGAGCGTTGTAGTAATGAAACTGAAACTGTTGTTGCTGGGAAGCTACCCTTGGTGAGTAAATCTAATGAGGCGTTGGCATAGGGTCTGTGGCTGCACAACAGCAGACGGTCGTGTCTGAACCGGAGCTGTTAGTGCGGGGCAATGTTGCTAAGGTAAGTGAGGGTTCAAAAAGCAACAAAAATGTAAACTCCAGGGAGGGAGTTAGCCCAAAAAAGTCTCGTAGCGGAGAAAACGGACAAAAACGAGTCTTAGCCACTAAATCAAGTTCCCATAGTCGGGAAAAAGACCCACACTCGGAGCGTAGTGGCCACCATAAAGCTCCGAGTGATGCACCAAGTCTGATAGGCGCCGAAAAACGCCGTACTCAGGCTTCAACAGATCCTCATCGGCGGCGTCATGTAGCCAAATCGCACAGGGTGCAGGATGGCAATAGACAGTCCCACAGCATTCGTGAATCGCCAATCGCCGCTCACAAATTGGCAAACGTCATTCCCCAATTGCCAACCGCCACTCACCAATCGCCGATCGTGGATTGTCAGCTGCTAGTGCTTCATGCCCCTCGCTGGTGGCGCGTTGTTTGTCTCCGAAGCTTCCAACTTCCTCGTCAGTCTGTAGGGGATGTGTTTGCGACGGTAGATCTGTTGTTGACGCTCCGACAAAGAAGAGGAGAGTGATGGTTGGACGGCCGGAGGATTCTGATTACCCGGGGGAGCCCAGTGAGTCTGATGCGCCGCGATACCTGTGTGATCAGCGCCGAGAGCGATTCGACTTGTTTCATGAGGGCCCAGAGTTTGGTCCTTGGGAGGATTTTTCTCCGGCTGTCTACAGAAATTTGAAAGACTCTGGCTATTGTCGACAGTTTGTGCCGCCTGCTGTGGATCCGGAGGACCCCCCACAGGAGCCGTTTGTTAATGCGGGGGGCGCTCGCAGCGTTCCCATTCACATTCCTCAGTCGGATGTTGCTTTTTGCCAGTTGTTAAATGACGAGAGCCTGACGCGGAAAGGACGTAAGCCTGTGTCGGCGTCGAAGCCACCGCCCCCTCATGACCCGCGCCATCGTAATCTGTTTTTCAAGTCGACGGGCCGAGGTGCGCCGAATAAGCGTCGGTATGAGACTTTTGAAGCGGCGGATTTTGTACGGACAGCCCAGCCCATGGAGGCGAATTCCATTTTGAAGGTGCCTGCGGCCGTGTCCATTCCAATGGCATACTATGAGGAGGATGAGGCACTTTTAAGGAACACTGTTCGGGCCAACTCTCATGCGGAGATTGCTTTCTCGGCGTCGGGTGTTGCTGTTAAACGTCTTGTGTCCTCGCATCCGGAGCTGGCCGAGGACCCGGCTGTGAAGGACTTCTGTGGCCTTACTAAAAGGGCTTTTTCGTTCCAGAAGGATGGTTTCGCCTGGGCGTTTCGCCTCTTGATGAATGTGATTTTCAGGAGGAGGGATGTGGTTTTGCAGTCGGCTGTCAACACCCCGACGGACATACTTGCACAACTGCGTTTGTTGCCTATTCATCGCTCGGAGGATCTTTTTGATAGGAAGCTGCTATCATTGGCCCCGGAGCTTAAGGACAAGGCTAAGCCTCCACCAAAGACCCCTTGGCCAAAGTAGAGGAAATTTGGGGTTTTCCCATCGTCCGTTGGAAGCTACTCAGAGGAGAAGAAGCAGGCTCTGTCAAAGCAACCGGAGAAGCCTCAGCACCAGACCATGCCGCAGGAGAGAAAGAGTTTGAATCAGCCAAGGTCGCCCTTTCCTGGGGTCACCCCCTCTCAGGGGAGGGGACGCGTTCGTGGTTTCTCGCAACGTGGAAGGGGAACCTTTCGGGGTCCTCCCCGCAGGAGCAAGTATTGATGTTTTCCCCCCTCACCTTCCTCCACTTCACCGGCAGGTGGGGGGAAGGATTCGTCGTCATGTAGACAACTGGAAACTCATCACCGACGACGCATTCACTCTCTCTGTTGTAGGCAAAGGCTATTCGCCGCCATTTGTATCCAAGCCGGCGTTAACTCTGGGACCCCCTCCCTGGATCACCAACCGCCCATTCGATGCGAAGCTTCAGGCAGAGGTGTTGGTGTTGTTGGACAAGGGAGCGGTAGAGCCAGTCCCCGCCAACTCGAAGAGGTTTTGGAGCCCGGCACGTGTAATTAGGAAGAAAGGCGGTGGAAGCAGGTTGATCTTCAACCTTACCGTGCTAGACCGATACCTGGAGAAGCAGCACTTCAAGATGGAAACGATTCAGACTGTCCACCCAGCCGAACGCGTTGCAGCCGAGAAGCGTTGCAGCCGAACGATTTCACGATTGCCATCGATTTCGAGGACGCTTACATGCACATTCCGTTGCGTCCGGGGATTCGACATCTGTTTCGCCTGTTTGTAGGAGGTCGATCGTATCAGTATCGTGTCCTTCCTTTTGAGATCGCAATCGGGCCTCGTGTCTTCACTGCAGTTCTTCATCCGGTCTTGGGGTTTCTGGATCGGATGGGCGTTCGGGCACATGCCTACATCGACGACTGGTTGCTCCGCCACCAATCGGTGGATGTGCTCAAGTGGCAGTCGGACAGGTGTCGACATGTCTCTGCGGCCCTGGGTCTGGGTGTCAAGTTGGAGAAGTCCAGGTTGGTGCCTTGCAGGCAGTTCGCGTTTCTCGGAGCTCAGTTCGATACGGAGGGATTCACGGTTCCATCGCAGGAGCGCGTGGAGAATATACGGGATTGGATGGTTCAGTTGCAACTTGCCACCGAAGTAACGGCAGTGGATCTGGCATCAGTGATTGGGGTCATCGATTCCTGTGCCAAGTTGGTTCCTTTCGGGGAATGGAAAGCCCGACTGTTGCATTGGTTCAGGAACCTGGAATGGCAACCTCGCCTGTCCTGGCGAGATGTAATTTCGCTGGACAACTTACCGGTGGAAACTGTTCAATGGTGGGCCAATCCACTCAATACCAGCCGGGGTGTGCCGATTCAGGACCCGACGCCGGATGGCCTTCTCTTCACGGACGCGTCTTCCGCGGGCTGGGGAGCTCACTTCGAAGGGCTCATGACGGCAGGTATGTGGTCGGAAGAGGAGAGTCCGCTTCATATCAATGTTCTGGAGATGAGAGCTATTCGCCTGGCGGTGCAAGCCTGGAAAGGAGTTTTGTGGGGAAAACGGTGGTAGCCATGACAGATAACATGACAACAGTGGCACACGTGAAGAAAGGCGGAGGAATTCGTTCTTGGTCGATGATGGAGGAGACCACCCGGTTGTTTCGTCAGTGCGAAGCCCTGCAGCTCAGCCTGCGTCCGCGTCACATAGCGGGGAAGCTCAATGTTCTAGCGGACGAGTTGTCACGTCAAAGGGCTCCCACAACGGAGTGGATGTTGGATCCCAGACTGTGCCAGGGTTTATTTCTGAAGTGGGGGAAGCCCTGGGTGGACCTGTTTGCGACTCGCTTCAATCGACGGCTCCCACATTTTATCTCCCCGTTCCCCTACTCGGCAGCGTGGGCCACGGACGCTCTCTCCATCGACTGGACGGGCCTATCAGCTGCTACAAGCATCGTCGAACAAGACGTTCTCACTGCTACAAGCGTCGTTGAACAAGATTCGCAAGTCCCCGGGGAGTACATCCTGGTGGCTCCACTCTGGCCAGCTGCGTCGTTGTATCCCGACTTAGTGGAAATGTCGAAGGGGGACCCGCTTCCTCTGCCCCTCTCGGACTCTATCCTGACCCAGCACGGAGGTGTGACGACCCACCCGTGTCCTGCTATGCTTCATCTTCACGGGTGGAGACTGTAGTGGAAAGCTTGGTGAGAGAGGGTTTCACCGCTGAAGTTTCGGAGCGGATGTTGGGTTGCTTGCGTTCTTCGACGAGGAAAAACTACGATGCCCGGTGGAAAATTTGGTTTTTCTGGTGCCAGAAGGTGGGTATTGATCCGACGGACCCGACCGAAGCCGCCTTGTCATCTTTCCTGGAAGAACGATTTGTAAAAGGCCTGTCCCCGACGGCCATTAAGGGGTATCGTTCGGCCATCAACTCCGTCTTGTCGGCATTGGGAAGAAAGAAGCTGGTGGCCAGTGAACATGTATCACGGCTGGTGCGGGCCTTTGTGAATGCAAGACCAAGGATTAAGCAATTGTTTCCCAGATGGAATTTACCGTTGGTGTTGTCCAGTTTGGAATTGGCGCCTTGCGAACCTCTTTGTTCGGCTTCGTTGCTCCTACTGTCGCAGAAGACCCTCTTCTTGGTTGCTCTGGCTTCGGCGGCTCGTCAGAGTGAGCTGGCTGCTCTAGTGAGAGATGGGAGAAACATCCGTTTTGCCCCTGACGTTGGGTTTCCCAGCTGAGTTCCGTGCGAAGAATCAGAGACCAGATGTGGCCCCCAAGCCTTTGGTGATTAAAGCATTGAAGCCAATGGCTGATCCTGGGTGTACG
Organism: Lithobius niger; assembly: GCA_023313725.1. NCBI lineage: Eukaryota > Metazoa > Arthropoda > Chilopoda > Lithobiomorpha > Lithobiidae > Lithobius > Lithobius niger. Next base: position 6,549 of record JAHWFP010084539.1, read on the forward strand.
GAGTGGACCCAATGCCCGGTTCGGGCTTTCCGGCTTTACTTAGACAGAACCAATTTGACAAAGCAGTCGGGGCGTTCACGGCGAGCGGGAGCTACACTCACTCCGCTGTTTTTGCAATGGGATCAAGCATCTGGGGGTGTCCTTCCCTTACCTCTGTCGCCAGCGAAGATAGGGAAGTGGATCTGTGAGGTCATCAAGCGTGCGTACGAGCTGGGGCCAGATCATCTGGACGTTCCTGAGAATGTGAGGGCTCATGAGTTGAGGGCTTTGGCTGCGTCTTGGGCCTTCGCGTCTGGTACCCCCCTTAATGATATGGTTGCAGCCTGCTCTTGGACCAACAAAAACACCTTCATTGCTCATTATCTTCGTGAAACAAATACGGTGAATGGGACTGGTCTCCATGTGGCAGCTGGAAGTGTTGTTGGGGAGTGAGTGAGTGAGTTTTGTGTACACAGTGGTGATGTGATGGCATGACACAAGGAGTGTTGCAGTGTCATCTTGCCCACTGGAACTTTCTCTAAATGGGAGATAGAAGGTGGGCGCAAGCAGTTGAAGTTCAAGCGACACATCACAAGGCAGTGTTTGGTTTTGACTTGGAAACTTCCTGTTTGAGTGCATTCTGGAGAGATTCCAACCCGACACGAGGAGTGTTGAGGGGTTGACTCGCATGAACTTTTTCCTTGTGAAGAAGATGTGGTTAAAATGCACCTTGTACACAGCGGACAGTACACAGTGGGAAGATGGACTGTTGTCATCACTGCTGCCCGGCGGCAGTACCAGTGGGGCATCGTAGTCCACGGCTGAGGGCCTCGCCCAGGACAAGTGCTGAGGTGGGTGAAGGTCTAGGCTAACGATGTTTAAGGTGTGTTGTGTACTGGATTGTCACTGTGGTGTGCAATGCAACGAGGTATAGCAGGGTTCGTGCTGTCCCACCGACCTATTGGACAAATTCAGCACATATTAGAGGTTAGTATTTTACAGATAGTAAGAAACGACAATTTTAACTTGATTAAAATTAGTTTTTACTATCCTAAAATACTTACCTCTAGTAGAACCTGCCCAGCCTCCCCGCTTCGCCGAACCCTGGTTTTTTGTCAAGTTGTGGGTTCCGGAAAACGAAGTGTCATTGTTGGGCTGGCGCTGACTTGTTAAAGGCAACGATTGTTGCGCACCAAGTGGGAGAAAGGCTAACCTCATTGCATTGCAAGTGTTACTGGTGTTTTAAACTTTTAAGGGGTTTAAAAAATCAGGTAGAAAAGCAAATCAAAAACGATTTTAGCACATACTAGAGGTAAGTATTTTAGGATAGTAAAAACTAATTTTAATCAAGGTAAAATTGTCGTTTTATTTTTACTTATTATATTAATAGGTAGAGAAAGTGCGGCATCTACTTGTGCTGCGAGAGAAACTTGGTGTGGATAAAAGTCCTTTGCCAATTCATCTGGACATTAGTAAGTCGGAAAAAGATGCAAGCAACCTCGTAGCCAAAGCCAGTGCAGAAGGCAAGCGAAGTTCTCTACTTGGTCTTTTACGAAGTCCGACGCGGGATGACATTGACGAATCAGTATACCAGCCTTGGGAAATGACCGAAAAGGAAAGAGAATTAACTACTAAATGTATACGTCTAATCCAAGGACGCATTCCTTCCAAGGAACCTGTAATTAAGGTTAAAGAAAATTACACTTAATATATTTTGTACTGAGTAAACTGTAGCAGTTGCGTAAATTATTATTTTGTGTTCAAATTTAGATGAATCCTGCCACGCCGTCTGAAGAATGCGACATGGGATCATCAATGATTAGCACAAATTCTAGTCTAACTTCGGGTTCATCTCAGGAGTAAGTACTGCAGATTTACTTTATTTTTTTTTTCTGAAAATTATTTAATCACTCATTGAAATTATGCTGAAGTACGAACTGACATTTAGGAAGTAACAATTCTTTCTTGGTATTTTTATTTGGAGTGTTGGATACTACTCATATCTCTATCATAACCCTTTTACTTCACAGCATCCTCCTCGCTGTGTAACTAATGGGACTTTTTCCTGCACGCGACACATTTTAGATTACCAATTTGCGTACAATTATACTCTAATTTATGCAAAGCTTACGTAACGTCCGGTCACTTCCTCCCTCTCGACCTCGCTTCTATACATCACTGTTTCTTTTATCACAGTCCAAGCTGAATCATGTGAAATTTGTTACGTACCATAATTTTGTTTTTCACCATTGTTTGGGTTAGGGATGGACCAGATAGCATTTTACCGGATCAGTTCCGGATAATTTGATCCCAGTACCGGATCAGTTCTAGATCTAGGTTCCGGATCTGGGCCGGTACCGGATACCAGGTAATTCATACAAAAAAAAAAAAAAGAAGTAAAGTTGTTTATTTTTTCCCCTTATAAGTAGCAGCTAAGGTGCTAATTTTCACTTTATTTCACACTAGTTTCTTACATTAAACACTTCGAAGTCTTACGCTATTAAGGGTACCAGTATAGTATAATTGCATGTAGGCTACAGCACTGTTTTTGCAATGTTGCTAAATGCTGCACATTTTTTTTGAAACAGTAAAACAAAGCACTCATTAGGTTAATCAATCGAAAAACATTTGTCTAGTTTAAGGTTCTTACTATCTGCAAAATACTAACCTTTAGTATGTGCTAAAATCGTTTCGATTTGCTTCTCTTACCCGAATTTTTAAACCCCTTTAATAGTTTAAAACCAGCAATGCAATGAGGTTAGCCCAACTGCCACTTGGGACGTTGTATTGTTGTCTTCGACAATGCAACAACTGCCATCAATCCTCACTTTCGTTTCGGGTACTTGTACCAGTTGGATGCATGGGAACTTGTGTCCTGCTTTTCCTGTGGTTTGCCAGGGTTACCCGAAATAAAGTATGGAAAACGGGAAGCCTTGGGGTCTGGGGAATTCCCGTCCTGTACGCTGGATGTTCTTCCTGCAGGTTTGGAAGGGAAGGATGTGTATTTTCTGCTGACATGAAGTATTTTTTAGTAAGTTAATTTTTACTAACCTGTGGTGGTTAGGCTTAACCCGAATGCGTTAGGCCTACTTTTTGCACGATCTCTGGAATCGTCTTTTCAGTAGTTGATTCTTGGTCAATCGTATTTTATTTTATTTGTGGATATATTTCTGCTTCTTTCTAATTGAATAGATTGCATTTTTAAGTTTAAGTCACGTTTTTAGACTTGCTCGTAGCATGTTGCATGCATCTTTAACGCTGGCACTGCGCCACTTCTCCGTGTTCTTCACCTGCCAGCGTTCTTGCGCTCTAGCCTTGCGGCATGTTGCTGGCCGATCTCGGCCACGCGAAAAGCCTGGCCGTTTTTTCTTTTCTAAAATGCCTGTTGTCATTTTTTAACGTTTGAAGCAGAAACGATTGAAATTTTTGGACAATTTTTAAAAAATTATCCCCTCCATTTTTCATGCATCTCCAATTATTTGGTTTGGCAGAATTTTTAAATTAATTTTTTTTT
>JAHWFP010084586.1:0-63572 GCA_023313725.1 Lithobius niger
GGAAACAGCCAGACATTTCCACGGTCTGCAAGTCAACATTCCACCCCCCCTCCCCGAGGTTACTATGCCCTCTTACACAGGGCTAGGGGATGATAAATTGGAGTCACAATTCATCATATGCGTTATCAACGTACTGAGTCGCTTTAAGACTTGCCAACAGCTATGTCACGCAAATTGTTGTGCCGCTTGCTTGCTTGTTAAAGATTTTAGGCCCCTTTTGCGACTGGCACTCCTTGAAGGTTTCCTTTAATTTCGAGATTTAAGGTCCAAATTATGAAGAGGAATTGGAAAGAGAGTTAGAATTAAGGACACAGCACACTTTGCCCAGGCCGTTTGAGGTTCTAATGCCTGGTGAGTGACCAATACTACAGAAACAAAAATGAATAAGAGCATAACGCTAAATATGCACATCAAGTACAAACAGCATCTCTGAGGCATCGGTTTGAATCCCTATTAGTATTGGTAAGGGAAGTTGCAAAGGTGAGTAAGTTTCAGCTACAATGGGAACTTACCACCCGGAGACCACTGGGTGGTAAGAAGACCAAAACTTGCATGGTGTTGGTTTTCCTCAGCAGCCAATGAGGCAATACAGCACAAGGCCATCCTATGAGGAACGAGGCAGTGCTTTGTATTGGTCAAACACGTGACAGCAGGCCCATTAATATGGCCAGTTTTGTCTTAAGAGGGTTTCTAGTTAGAAAATACTCGAATCTTAGCAATAGCGGAAAAGAAAATTCTGGTTAAAATACCATGAATGAGGAAAAATTCAGTGTTGTAAAGGCATTTTAACTACCTGGACGATGACACTATGTCGGAAACAATATTTTAAATTAATGTTGAAGTAGCAGGTGAACCCATCTTAGGTTTAAACAATAACATTTCCATGATCATTTTCAGTGTACCTCTCATGTTTTGCAGGCTAACGCTGTGAAATGGTACAGGGCCTGCTGATAACATTTGTTTTAGCTGCTGGAAATACCCAAGGCGATGGTTACAGTCGAGCAACGATCAGGTATACCAGTGGTTGTAGGGTTCAGCAGACATTATCAACCCTTGAAATTCTGCAAATAGTACTTAATGCAGAGATTTCTCGAGTCAGACTGGTCTCATACCAGATATGAATAATGGTGGAATATGTGCATATTCAGTGCACACGAAACACGTGAAACTAATAATGATGTCCAGATTGCTCCCTGGGTGGGGATTTTCACAGTTTTATTAATGTGAGGTATTATAACGTTTTTGTTGTCAATAAAAGCCTTTGCAATCTTGTATTTCGATAATTATTTATTTTTATGTAATTTTGTTTTCGTGTATGTTGTTTTTATGATTTATTTAAGTAGGGAATTTCCATTGGCATTATAGTTAGTGTTGCTTTTGGCATACGTCAGTGGTTGTACAATTATTGTGGTCACATTTGTCGTGCCTCGTTCCAAGATGTTAAATCCTTGACACCTATCAATCACTTGATGCTGAGTATTAACAGTGGTGTCTCGTTCTTTGATCTCTGGCATAGTCAAACGGTTAATGGAAAATATAACTTAAATACCACTTCTACCACTCTTATTGGTAGAAGAGTGGCAAGGTTTTCTTCCATGGGGAAAATTCAGATGCTGCTATGATTGTTTGCATAAACTGAGCAACACACATGATGCTGTCACATGGCTAGAGAAATGGCATTTCGTCGGACTGAGAGAGAGCAATCAGTTTTTCAAATGCCAGGAATTCTCTTTTTGGTTGGTTTCAGAGGGCCCTAAAAATGTATTCTGAAATAATGACAAAGCTGGAGACTGTGGCTGAATGCCAAAAATTGTAGTATCCGTGAATAGAACTTGTGAATTAACATTTACTTTGTTATGAGGAGTTTAGGCCTACCTCCGTGTAACAAACTATTCCAGCGAATGAAATGTTTTCAACAGACTAAAGCGTTTGATAAAGAGCCAATGAAGTAATGTCTGGTTTTAAGATTGTATTCATTTTATATGTTCTTTTTGAATTAATTTATTACTTTTATTGCTTTGGTGTACAGGGCATACTAAGGAAGTAAAGACAAGTCATAAAATCCTAAAGAACACCTAGCAAAAAATGCTTGGTTAACGAGATGATCGAGTATTTAAATCATGGCTTAGTAGCCTGAGTCTGACTTCCTGCAAGGTGAACGCTATACTGTGAACTCATGCTAAACAAACTCGTATTCAGCTAGGTGCACCAACCAGTGGGAAAACTTTGAGATACTCGAATTACGTTCGAAACTGCAATATCTTCTAATCTTGCCAAGATAGGAGCAGCTTGCAAGATTTCAGTTTACTAAAATGGTTTGCAGGGAAGAGCATCTGGTTTCTGTTCACAGCCTCTCACTGCCCAGCAGCTCTAAACGTCTCCGTAATGAAAAATACGTTAGAAGTAATGCTATTTTTAAATTAAGAAAGCAAAAGAATGCAGCAGAAATTCCTTCTATGCTAAAAAAAAAATAATAATAAGGTTTCCTATCAGAAAAAAGTGGGAGTGGGGTTACGGAAGAGCAGACCACTAATACCGTTCCCAGCGATAAAAGAAAAGAGAGAAAAAGTGAAATTGTATTACGGGAAAGTGAGTAAAAGGAGTTAGTAAGTCCTTTTAAGGAATTTGCTGAGGTCACAGCTAAGTAGCTTTCTCTTGAAGATTGAGACTAACGTGGCAGAGACCATCTCCTCAGGGAGTGAGTTCCAAATTGGAACCACATTCACGGCAAAGAATGATTTCCGACAGTCCAGGTGAATGAGCTCGACACACAGCTTCTGGGAACGTCCTCTGGTGGATGTTATTCCTAAGAAAACCTGTTTTATCTTCCTGAAACTGGGCAGCCCAAGTATGTTCATCGTTCCGTACTTTTGAAAATAATGGCTTCATAGTCAGCTGAAAGCCGTAAGGGGAGTATTGTAAACGGCCTGTTCCAACTGATAATCCTGGAAAACTTGGAAGGGGGAGAAAGCCCATTGGCCCATTGGCCCATTGGCTTGATAGCCTAAGTTAGGCAATTCAAGTGCCAAATTTACAGCTGTTGTGGCAACGTATGGTAATTTTTATAAAAGCGTCTAAGAACGATGGTTAACATTATCAAAAGGCATGCCTTCCTAGGCCAGATCAGGTATTTCAATGTCTTAAAGAATTTCAGCTTCTGGAATCGAATTGGAGCATTTGCAATGCTCATTAACCCCGGGCGAAATTGCAATAGCTGTAAAGTGAACTCTAGTTTTATTTTTTTATTGCAAAAATAATAAATTAACATGAACAAAGAAAAGAGAGGGGAGATAAATGCCCCTGGCCAGTGGGCAGAAAAGGGGGTGGGTGTGTGTGAGACAGCCCCCGCCTCCCCACCGAAACCCAAAAATATGTCATATTGCTACATAAATTTCAGCAGAAAATGTGAGAAGGACACGCCAAAAGCCAGATATGGCAGTGATGAATCGTAAAATGCTTCCGCTTCCCGGAGCCCACTCGCGGTCCTGGCTGTAGCAATGGTGCCACTGCCTCGAGTCATTCAAGGGAAAAAAGCCCGTTTGTTGACATTTCGCTCAAAAGTTAGTTAGGGAACCAAGTCCCTGAAACCAGTTCTTAACCTCTTCATGCAATCTTTGTGCACAATTTAAAATGAAACCATATTTCACAAGCAGGAGTTCATATCCACAACCACCATTCAGCCAATGCCCATCCTCCTCAAAAAAAATAATAACAGAAAAAGACTAAGCATACCCAGCCGCGCAGTACATTAAACTCCCGGCCTTTCGCCACCATTTACCAAGCTATTCGACTAATATTACACAACTTTTGGGGTGAAACTTCTCCAAAAAGAAAGTATCCCCTGTTCACCAACTACCCTGTAGACCCTGGCACCATCTAGTAGTCAGAATTGAGATAACCAAAGGAGTTGCACTTCCTCTTAAGATTTTCCAACAGTTTTTGAGTTTCTGGGTTGCTGGGTAAATCCAATCCTTATATTTAGATTTTTATGTTAGAAACGGGAGTCCCCAAACCATTTAAAATTGTTAAACTGTATGGAAAGAGGCAAGGAAAGCTTTGTAACATTGTTAATCTTTATACCTTTCCCATTGTTAACTTAAAGCAAGTAGTTTTGCAAGAGCTAGAGATATTTATTTGCCATTTTTGTTGCAGCATCTTCAGGTTTATCTATATTCCTTTTTTAATATATTCATTGAAAGAAAATTATGTCATTCTACCGAGTAATTGATTTGAAGCACAGAGTCTTCATTAAAGCCGGGTTTGTGAGAATAAGAGGTACAATAACCTGAGAAATAAAACAAAATATAACTGCCACGATTGGAACTCAGTTGTTGAAAAGGACATTCCTCAAAGAGCCATTTTTCTCGATCCTCCACATCAAGTACGGCCCCAAAGTTTTATTTACTTGCCGTTAGTAAATTCCTAGCTAAAAGTCCATTTTAAAATGTGGCACTAGGAGATTTTCTGTTCAATATTGGAAAATTTTATTTGCTGCACGACGCACGTATATTATCCTTTGCACGCTTATAATAACCACGACATTTTATCTCTGAGTGAGCATGTACTAATTTGCTAATAATTACCATGAAATCAAAAATCTAAACTAAGAATGTGGTAAAAACGGTGAATATTTGTGCCAATAGATCGCCAAAGAAAAATTATAAGATAGTAACCTAAAAAATTATAAAGTGCGATTTAAAAATACGAAAATCGTACCGGTTTGTGACGATACAATTAATGCGTTCATGTTGGTTTGTTTATCAGGTGCAATGCTAACTAAGACAGTAGCTGCATTCTTCGCTACGAGGAATGCAGCTACAATAACCTTGTAACATTGTGGTGGTAACATTGTGGATGTGATCAGCGTGTGGGTGTTATAAGGCCGGCGAGGTGTTGCTTTAAAATTGGGCTGTTTAGTTTTTTCCCCTCGTTAATACATTATAAAGCCTATTATTTTAACACGGGACTTTATTTTGCTGAATATACTGATAATAAGTGAACCTATCAACCTGAGATTCTCAGCATTCAAATGCTCACGAAAAAACAACAAAAATCGTGTATAGACATGTCAAAAATCATGCATAGACATGTCAAAAATCAGTAAATTTTTGGCGGAATTATGAAAAAACAAGAATCATAACTAACTTAATTTCACAGTTTATGACCCACATTTGTAGCGTACAATCGGACATTTCTGGTGAACAAAATCCTTTCTACACTTTTCCAACTTGGAAATTTTTTTTTGTCAAAGGAATCTGCCTCAGAAACAATAGGAAGCATTTTGTCACACACAATTGCAGCAATTCTCACTGAAAAGATCAGTAAGCTTGGGGAACAATCTAGTGTAGCCAAGCTCCATAACATTGTATGCACTTAGTAGAATGCGTGATGCCATCTGGCGATAATGCATAAAAAATACCGTTATCTGATTCTTGCATACAAATAGCCCTTGTTTCAACAAAGCATTCAGCGTTCTGAAAAACCCGAAAGAACTCGTTCAGGTTTTATAGCTTGCAAAAAATGTTCGGCTGGACTCAAGTGCCATCACGCGAAGTGACTCACGATCGGTTCCATAGATGTTAGTATGGATGCATCATTTTGCGCACAGCCTGTCAGCAATAATAGCCACGTATAAAACAAGTCAGAGTATTTATTCGTGGACATTGAGGGAACTTCATCAACTCTATGCTATTTGTGTTGCATTAAAACAAAAAAAAATGATTTCGAAAGGAGTAATAGATGTTGTGATGGAATAATATCAGGTTGGTGTCATCATTCAAATCTCAACGTACCGTAAGTTTAAAATTTTTGTAGCGCTCAGAGACCAATTCTCCAGACTTAACCTGGCGTGTGTAATTGATTGAGCTGCATGTCTCAGAACTAAGAAATATTTTGTCTGTGATCTGAGTCATATTGTACCAAAAATGTTATGATTTAGTTATAAAAGTTAGTCTGGTGGTGTTGGGATGTAAATTTGTTTCTTTACAAAAGTTTATTTCCTAATATTTTTATTTCCTCAGAAATAGTTACCAACCAAATGTTTGGTTAATCGTGTTTGTACTAATTTATGCAGCGAGTTTTGACTATTCGACTTATGTTTATTTCAGTATTAGTATTTTTTAAATTTGAAGTCTTGTGGGGGAAAGATTACTAAGTTGCCAAGTAATTTTTTAACAAAATAAATATTCTAAAAAACGTATTTTAAAATTTACTATAATTACTATAAGTTATTTTAATTTAATAAGTTGATAGGTTATAAAATTACAAAATAGTATTCTGAAACTTATTTTAAAAACTTGGTTATATAACAATTAAATTAAAAAAAAGTTGTTCTTACACTTGGTTTGATCCGTTTCGGTTGAATTTTTTTTCGCAAATGCCAAGTCAACTGCGATGTGCCGCTTATAAAGGATTTGACCCCAGCGTAAAAGTTGCGAGTCAAACGAATTCTTAGAAAACAGTTTTGAAAACTATTTTTTGGCTCGCGAGTTTGGTTTTTGGAATGAGTCACCCACCAGCTGCCCTAAAGAAATCTCAAAAGATTCAAGTTGGATTTGTAAAAGTGAAATCAGATTTTTTTAAATGTTGGATCACCAGGTGTGTGTATAAACCAGGAATATTTTAAGGTAAAATCATTCTGGCCACGGGTGCGGGGAAGAACTGGGCAATAAAATGGTTATTACGGTTTATATTTTGTAATTTAATATATTTTATAAATATTAAAAAAAACTTTAAAATTCTTTATTTATTATAATCACTTTATTTTAAACTTTATTTAAACTTTAATTTTAAATTTTAATTTTAACTTCTTCATAAATATTTGTAACGTTTTGTGCTTGGGGTTAGTGATTTGTTAATGGACCTAACAAAAGGGTTTATTTGAGAACTTAGACAAGTTAAGATTTTATCAAGTCTGGGAAAGCAGGGAAAAAGCAGCAAAGATGTGAAAAAATGTTTGTTATTCCTGTTAGGTTAGACTTGCCAGTAAAACTAAATTAGTTAGTAAAATATGAAGTGGTTGGTAAATTTATAAATTGTATTTATTTTATTTGATATTAATTTTATGTGTCCTGCTATAGTACGTTTGGGTGGGGGAAAGGGGGGTTAGGCTTTGGTCCAATCCCAGTCATAGAGCAGTGGTCTAGGTTGTCACTGCACTACACATTACAGAGATGTTATTAAACAAACCCCAAATGTAAGTGTAATTAAATTAAGGACTTTAATTGGAGACACTTTTTAGGGATGAATTAGGGTCCTCTTTGCAAACTTTAATTAGGGAATCTTTTCAGGAATGAATTAGGGTACTCTTTGCAAACTTTAATTAGGTACTGTTTTTAGGGATGAATTAGGGACCTATTTGCAAACTTTAATCATGGACCTTTTTTGGGGCCTAGCCTAGAGAACTGGCTGTTGTGAATATTGCAGAAAATGTAGTATACAGAGAATTGAAAAGTGTTGCAAACTATTTCTTCTGTTAGTTGAGTTTTGATGTTTAGCTTAAGCTGTTTCTTGATTTACTCAGACCAACCCTAAATTTTGATTTGTTATAATTTGTCTTTGCCGCATTTTTGATAAAATTTCGACCATCTCGTTTCTATGTCCATCGTGGCCGGCCAAAGGAGATTTATACAAAATCTTAAGTCGTTTAATCAAGTCATTGGTGTTGTCGTAATATTTGTAATCAACTCTGCTCGAATAACTCACTTTTTTACCATGCCTGTCCATTTTTTCTTTGATTTTATATCTTACCAAATCAGAGCGATGATCGACGTGTATTGGCACTACGATTGGACTTGGGTTTACGACTGGCTGGATCGTTGTGCTGGAATATTGCGTGAGTATATTTTAGCATAGCCGCATAAGCTGCTTTAATTTCCGGTGCGTAGGAAGTTTCTTTCAAATCTTTATGAACTAACAAACTCCAAAGTCCGTGTCTTCTCACATACTGTTCCTCACTGACCACTGTCATTTTCAAAATAATATTGTTAACCAATTTTTTCCCGAAGGTCAGGTCGCCTTTTTTTAGTATCGTATTGTAGTCCAAATACTGGGTCAGTCTCCTTTGGATTTTCGAAAAACTTTATCAAGAAAAATTTAGCAGTTTCTCCAATAACCTGGCCAGGTAACTAACTATCGAGGGACCTTAGGGTGACTATGTTAGGCAGTTCAGGAGGGGTATACCTGCGTCTATGTTGTACCGCAGAATATGAAGGGGTTATTTTAGGACTGGTGCTTGTAGAGGCGTATTTGGATTTGGTCTTGGGAGGAATTTGAATTACTGGAGCTTGAGCATGAGTTGACCAGCGAGGCTGAAAGTGAGAGGGGTTGACAATGGCTTTTCGCTACGAGTAACGACTTCGGAAGAAGACGGCGATAAACCCACTGCTTCTTAGTCATCCTCTTCAGTTTCTTCCACTTTGTAAGCAGTTTTCATCAGTGTAGTTTGTGTATGTTGGGCTAGAGTTTTTATACTACTGACTGATGTTGGTTTCATTGCCCCAAATGTTGGTTACAGAGTGCTTACTACCGGCTTAACAAATTCATGTAGCGATTCTTCTTGTTTTTTTTTTGTTTTTTATTTCGAGTTTTGTCTCCATTCTTTTGTTTAATAGGTAAAAACGAACGTGTATATTGCCCCTCGTTTAACATTTTTTTTTTATTGATAAAAATCAGTAGGACTTTTTCCAACAATTTTGACACAACGTTCAAAAGTCTGAAAATTCCATGTCAGGGGCAAAAGGATTTTCATAAACATGTTTCAATTTTAACTCGTTCGTGGGAAAACGAATTAATAAATTTGCATTGTCTCTAGCTGCTTGCTTAAGAATTCTTTTGTAGGACTGAGTGCAATAAAAAACATTCGTGTTTTGAATGATGTCCTTGCAGAAAGTAGCGCTCAATGTTATTTTGTTTATCCAAAACACAGTCATCAAAAAGAATATGGTTTCGAAAATGTGGGTCCAATTCTTTGGGCTGATTTAAATCTATCTGAGAAATGTGAAAAAATGCGCGTCCAGTGTTATCCTCAATTTCAGCAAACATAGACTACAAAGCTTTGTATTTAGGCTGCCATAAAGTTTTACAGTAAATAAATAACCGGTTATAGACGAGCCATCTTTTGTTACAGATGAACTTAAACAATACATTAGTTTTTCCGCAATTTGCTGGTCCTATAATTAAACTGCTGATATTCGAAGGTAGAAATGGAAGATTTTTCGGTTCTTTCTTATGCACGAAAAAGTCGTAGGTTTTATTTTCCATTTTTTTATTTACACATTTTTTAATGTTTACAGAGATACCAAACCCATAAAGTCTTTATCTGTAGATTCGTTGTTGAGATGTCAGAACGGACCACTCCAAGGGCTACGTGGCACCATAGTTTCACTTTGCTGGGAGAATTATTGGTAACATATACTGCAATAATTTTCCCGGTGACTTCCATTAAATTTAAAGCGTTATACGATGGTAAGTTAAACCATGGTTAATCGAGAACAATTTTGTTAAGTTCTCCTTTTGTTTTGTGAATATCCTTGTACACCTAAGTTCTGAGACAGAGTGGTTTTTCGCAGTCACTTGGTTTTACAAGAGGAGCAACAGGGTGAAGCATAGAATTATAATAGTTGAACATAGTCCAGGATACGGGTTTCTACTCTTCAAAGTCGATATCTAATTTTTTACAGATATTCCGTTTAAGATTTTTGAACAGTTTTTGAGTTTCCGGGTCGCCGGGTAAACCCAACTTTTATATTTTGATTTTTTTTGTTAGAAACAGGAGTCCCCGAACCCTTTAAAATCGTTAAACTGTATGGAAAGAGACAAGGAAAACTTTGTACCATCGTTTATCTTTATACGTTTCCCATTGATAACTTTGAGCAAGTATTTTTGCAAGAGATAGGAGAGATTTGTTTGCCAGTTTTGTTGAAGCATCTTCAGGTTTATCTATATTCCTTTTTTAATATATTCATTGAAAGAAAATAATTAGGGGTTTCATTTTACCGAGTAATTGATTTGAAGCAAAGGGTCTTCATTAAAGCCCTGGTTCGTGAGAATAAGAGGTACAATAACCTGAGAATTAAAAGAAAATATAACTGCCACGATTGGAAATCGAACCCAGAATACCCGTGTACCAAGTTGGGGATATTAATATTATACAGATGTCCTGGGTTCTAGTCCCTATCGGGACAATTATGTTTTTTTTAGATTGTTGTATCTTGTATTCTCACAAATCAGTCTTTAATGCACGTTGTTTTGCTTCATTCCTTACTCTGTAACCGTGTGCTAAAGATTTTTTTTTGGTAGAGGGAGAATTTGTATATTTAAAAAAGATGTCTGTTAATAGGTTTGGACAATCGTTGAAAAGGATGAGAGGAGAAGGGATGAAAAAGTAATGGGGGTTAGTTCGAGGGTACAACCTGGACTGGGGTACGTGTTGACACCCGAAAACAACTGATATGCAAAGTAAGCGTTTAACCAAAGTAGGAGCTGCCATCGACTCTGAGGGCGTGGTAAATTATTGGTACTCTGGAAACGGAAATTCAGATAATTAAAAACGAATTGTCTCCTTCCATTTCTCATCTCGCTGACGAGTTGGCTTCTGTCGTTTCTAGCATCGAAAAAATATGTTGTTCTTAGATGACTCTGACGGGAATTTTTACGTAAAGAGGAAGCAAATAAGAACGTAGCTTTTTTTCCAGCAAGCTGCTGATGCGGCAACAAAAGTGTACATTGACAAAAATTGCTTATTACAGGACGACCAGAAAGTATACTTTAATGCAGTGCACAAACCAATTAGAAATCTAAGTGAACCTACTTTACCGAAGCGATGCTGTTAATAAGGTATTCATCAACGGCACTTGCTTGTTTCAACATACCAGAAAGAATACTTCAATGCCGCGAACAAACAGATTAGAAACCTAAGCGAACATACTTATCGAGTGATGCGGCTACGAAGAAATTTGTGCATGAAAACAGTTTCATGCTAATAAGTTTCAGCATGAAATGCCCTTTGAAGAAGCAAGCGATTGGTTCGTTAATTCTGGTCCTCTTTCAAGCATCGTATGTACAAGTTCTGGTTTAATTCATAAAGCAATTTTATACTGCAGCGATCCGAGCATTACACTCGTTGTTGTAAAATAGAATGAGAGCCCTTTATATTACTACACTAAAGGATCAGCAATCGACAGCTACCGTTTTCGAAAATCCTTACGTAATTGAAAAAAAAATTGCCCATCGCAGTACACGAATTCGAAGAGTTTCATGCAGAAGACGTTTATTTCCTGTTAGATTAGCACATATCTTTTCAATCGATGACTCGTCTTTTCCTATCCCAAACTGCTTTGTAAGCACGTGCCTTAGAGAAGGCGCTTAGAAAAAATAAGCAAACGTGACCGCACAAAATTTGGTTAAAGTTTTGTACTCATTCGTAATTGTCGTTAATTCCCGGTACCAAGTAGTTTACCACAGACCGGGGACAATCCATATTGCCAAAACTATTGAAATAACCCGGTTCTCCCTAAACGGTGGAATAGGCTACCGAGTGTCTTCCGTCTCCATCGTCGACATCTTCCAAGTTTACGATTACGTTTTCGCCATTAGGCCTAAGTTTTAAGTGAAGCGTGTCTTTACGAAAAGTATCTCTAAATTTTGGAATTTTCATTACTCTAGCCAATCCGTTTAAATCAAAGTTCATTAAAGGTTTATCAAAGTCTATTAAACACTGGGTGGTTTAAAGTAAATACCTCTGCCACACGGCAATTTTTTTTGCTTCTTTTTTTGCTTAAATCTTTTCTTGGAGCCGGAACCTTCTACTTCCTTGTGATGCCGCACAAGTTCAGCAAGAATTTTAGCATCGTTTTGTGACTGGCCAATCATCCAATACCGGCTGAATTCATCCTTACACCGCCAACAGCAAAAGCCTTTCGTTTTTTCAATGTCTTGTTTTAAGCGCCACATCTTTTTTATTATTATTGTTTGGTAAACAACTTCGACTTTGCCTCTATACAACTTTAGATTCATTTTCCTGTTGCCAGTAAGCAGAGCGTCACACATAGTGTTAACCGGTACTACTGATCTAAACCTCAGTTTGACTTGTACATCCACAATTCCTGATTGAAGCTTCTCGGATTGTTTGGAGCAATGCAACACCACGAGGGGATAGGCTTTCTTGAACTGGAGCAAGCCGAAACTGTAGTCATTGGTGTCGTAGCACAGCTGCCTAAATTGCTGCGCCATTCTGTTCAAGCCTATGTACTCCTCACTAGCAAAATTAGAGTTTAAATCGAGAAATGGATAATGCTCGGAATTTAGAGTTACACGAGCGTCTTGTGGACTGCAGTGGTCGAACACGGCCGGATTTTTCACTAAAGAGTCCTGCCTGTTAATTTGAAAAGCTAGAACTATCCAGCTAGGTTTCTCAGTGCATGCCAAGTGAAGCTGGCATTTTGAGGGAGCTCACAGCTGTCGTAATGCCAGTGCCTAAATCTTAAATCTACCATCGCTCCGTGGTCGATGAGATTGTAGAATTTAAGCTTTTGCTCGTCCGATGCCATGATATGTGAAACGAGACAGCTAATGCTATTCGGAACGACTTTGCTATTGGCCGTGGCCATTGTTTTGGAATTGGCGTTTGTGTCGCTAGCGCGCATACAGGTGAGTACATGTTTTGTTCCATAAATTCGTTTACAGTAATTTTCGAAAAATTCCATTACTTGTTTCGACGGGATGGCGAAGGTAAAGCTTCCCTTGGGAGTTGTTTCGATGATGATGAAAGCATGCCGCCGTTTGAATCCCAAGTTGCTGGTTAGTTCAGCATCAGCTGATGCGGTGCTATCCAATCCCCAATACTGTCAGAACAAAGTCGGTTGCTCCGCCGAGCCATAAGTGAGTACCGAACCCTGGGTAATTTAACTCGTCGACTTGTTTATCACCTAAATGGTATTTGATATTAGAAAACAGGAACATGGCAGTGTCATTAATCAACACCGCTACATCAGTGTCTGCGTGAGCCGAGTCATCGTCCTTCAGCAACCTCCCTTTAATCAGGAGATAACTCTTTGCAAAATCTTGGTTTTCTACGTGTATGCGGATTTAAAATTCAACGTTGTTGAGATTAGGGCCAACAATAGGATGATATTCGTGGTAGGTGTAAAACTCAACCGATGAATTACACACCAAAGGTTCGTTGATTTTTAAGTTCAAAGGTTCGTTCATTTTTTGGATGTTGTTCTGAATTCTTGAAAGCTTAGTTTCTAGGCATCAAATCGTTTGTTTTTTATTATTAGAGTTAATAGTAGAAAAGAGTTCTTTCCCTTTTTTCCAAACACGAGCATTTTATCTTTTTTTAATTTTTAGATTTCAAATGAATACGCACCGTAAGCGTCTCACAATTTAAATCCAACGACTCGTTGGTCTGAGGAGTAAGGCAAACTTTTATATTTCTGGTTAACTTTGCAGTAACTGGTAGATAAATTAAATTATGTGGGGACTCTATGATTTTGTAATCGGGCGGGGAATTGGGATAAAAGTAATATAAAATGGGTTGAGTGTTGAATAGCAAGGGTTGAGCCCATGATATGAACATGTACGAAAATTGTATTGACGCTCATAATGTCGACGGTATTTTGACTCTCACTACTTCTGACGTAGTTACCTGAGTCAAAACTCAAGACTGGAGCCAAACTCTTGTTACCCAAAAAATATATTCTGTACTTCAGATTGGTAATTATCGAATTGGATCATAAAGTGTTTACATTCGGAAGAATTGTAATAGCGTCCTTGTTGTGGCCATTTGCATCTATCGCTGACTTGAGAAATTTATTCAATTCCTCGATTTCATAAGCATTGGGACTTACTAACACGTTGTGCCATGAAGCACCAGCATCGGTAATGTACTGAATTTCGTCATTTTTTTAGGTGATGTTGTGTATGCTGTTATAAGTGTCTAAATTACGAAGAGCCAATTCGTAATTTTTTTTCCCGGTCCAAATGGATGGGTGTGTTTAGATTAATTTTCAAGTCGAAGTCTTTGTGGTGAGAATAATCCAACAGGAATCCATGATGCCTTTTTTAAAAGAGTTATACTCGGAATGAAAAAAAGATCGTACCATAATAAAAAGATCAACAATAAAGAAATCAAGATGAAATATTGTGTAAAATGTACACGTTTGACTTCTAACCAGTTGAAACCCCCAGTTTCTACAACTTCACGAAACAACAGACCGATGGAGCTAGTGTTTTGTGATGTACGTGGTACAAAAAAAGCTTACTTCATCAAATTGGGGAAGGGACTCCTGAACAAAACCACAGAGAACTTGCCCGTTGAAATGCAGTTACTGGGGTATCAATACTGGGGTCCTGGTACTAAGCTGAATAAGCGACTGGCATGAGGATATCCTGGAATAAATAAACTAGACGAAGCTTGCAAAGAACACGATATAGCTTACGCCGATAGCTTGGATTTAAAAGATCGGCACGCCGCCAATGATGTTCTAATTTTAAAAGCTCAAAGGGTAAGAGAGGATCAGTCTCTGGCATGGAGAAAAATTGTAGACGCTTCCATCGTTAAGAAAATCATGAAAACAAAACTCAGGTAATAAATAAAAAAAATCGATCAACTCGTAAACGAACTTCACAAATCAACACGGAAAAATTTTCTGAGACGGAAATTGATTGAACTGGGCCTAAACGAGATATGGCAGGGTGACTTGGTGGAGATGATGCCATATACTAACCTAAATAAAGGGTTTAACTACCTACTGACCTGCATTATTGCCATGTCTAAGTTTGCTTGGGCCATTCCTCTTAAATGTAAATCTGGTATAGACGTTACCGAAGCTTTCAAAAAGATTCTCGCAGGAGCGACAGCCCCTAAAAATTTACAAGTCAGTTTAGGTAGCGAGTTCTACAATAAAGACTTCAAAGCGCTACTTAGGCGACATAACATCAACATGTACTCTCCGTACTCTGAGAAGAAAGCGAGCGTGGTAAAACGTTTCAACAGAACGCTGAAAACTCGAATGTAGAAAAGATTCACCAGGAAGGGGAATTACAAATGAATACACATTATCGACGAGTTGGTTTCGCATTACAAGGACACGGTTCATTCCACAACAGAATTGAAACCTAGGGGAATAACCAGGTGTTACAAACCGTTGCTGAGATGAAGTAATCCGAAACGACTGCTAGAGAAAGCCAAGTTAGCCGTAGTAAATAAAGTCAGGATTTCTAAAGTAAAAAAAATCCGATAAAGGATATTGGCAAAATTTTACTAACGATGTTTTCACGATCCATAAAATGCAAAAAAACCAAACCAGTTACACATCTTTTAAAGGATGAGTCGGGTGAACCGGTGCGCGGAGATTTCTACGAAGAGAAAATTCAAAAAACCCTAGTTCCAGACTTATTTCTAGTGGAGCAAGTATTAGGTAAAAAGAAGGGAAAAGCTTGGAAAATGCTTTATTTCGTTAAATGGAAAATGATTCCAAATACAACAGCTGAACGGATAATACAGATAGTTTAAGCTGAATTCATGTATCCACACGTGAACGTACTGACTGCATCGTCGAAGACTCATCTTTTGTCTTCCTAAGACGCTAAACTCAACCATGATGGACTTGTTTAAGATGATGTTTGGGGACGGCTTTGTAAAAATTACCAAATCCTCGCTTAGAGACGTGAAATTCGTGGTGCTGGGGTGAGAAGAGTACTTGATGGCTTTCTCTTTCATTGTTGCTATTAAGATGTTGTTTCTTTTATGTTTGTTTTCAATCATCTTACCAAAAATCGAATTATTCTTCAGTTTGTAGAGGTTTTTTGTCAAAATCGTTAGTAACTGCTTTTTGTTTCTCGTTATTAAACTTGATGTAAAGTTTCAGCCAACGGGCTGGATTAAAGCTGATCACTCTGTGTATCTCTTGAGAACCATGTCGAGAGAGATGTAGCACTTCAAATTCCTATAGTGCACCACATAGTTTCTCTTTGAGCGAAGGTTAGTGGTTATCTTTAGGCCTTTGTTGTACGTTAACCACAAGTCCTCGATTGCCCGATGGTTGAAAGGAGACAGTATAGACTTTGTGATTTTCATGTGCTCTGGTGCTCACGGTAATTCATTGTAAGATGCATGAAGCATCTCGGGTATTCCAAGTACACTTCTAATATCAGCCCCGTATCACACTCGTCTCCGTAATTATCTGGATTTATATCTTCAATCTGGTCTTCCAGCACCTATTCGTACTCTCCAATCGGTAGATACTCACACATACACAACCGTACAAGTTGTTGAAGTCCAAAAGTATGATGTAAGAATTCTTTTTATCAGGGTCAATGGTAGATGGCATATATGGGTTATTGGCTTTAACGTATCTTCTAGCTACAAACCAGACACTGCCTCTTTTACCCTTTTCCACCATAAAATGCATGTCAGTATTAGTAAAGAGAAGAAAGGACAATCCCATCCTCTTGAGCGCCGCATCCCAAGCTAGGGAGGGTGTAGAAGTGTAATGGGAGGGATCGAATCCCAACGTCCGTCCACAAATAGAGGTCGTGATAATCTCCAAACGTTTTGCATTTGCCTAAATCCCAAATCTTCATAGCGTGTTTGTAAGATTTGGAGCCGATCGCTCCTTTTAATAATGAGGCAAATACTGACATGGGAGGTAAACACTTCTCCTCAAACACTTCCACGTTTGTCAGATATTAGAACGGTAACATACCTTTTCTCCTAGGGCCTCGTATGAGTTCCATCGATTCACCTTCGAAAAGCTTTTCCATAATGCTGTAGCACTTTAAGTCCGACGCTAAAGTTTCCAATGATGCCGTCATAAACGCTAGACTATCGATGAAAGTAAAACCGCCCAATCTCTTGCTGCTGATTCCTTGTTCTTAGCGATTATCCTCACGTTATGCATAGCGTTTAAATCTTTAAATGAATTCAAAGCCTTCACGGCAAAATGTCTGTTTTATTTTTCGAAATTATGCATAACATCGGCTGCGTTTTTGTTCAAAATGTAAGAAAAGTTGCACTTGCTGTGACGTGGTCGTGTTCTTGTACTTTTGTAAAGCTGTTAAACTTTTCTTGGGGTGGGGTAAATGGCCCGTGTTTGCAGAGATGGCATACTGCAGCTCATTTTCTGCTCCTCTAATATACACTCAAGAAAAGTTTCAAGCAGTCTACTCATCTGCACAACTTTTTGGAAAATACTCCGCCTATGTGGTCCACAATCACATAGGCAAAACTGCAAGCTTGGTGTATGTTGTAAACTCTGGTGTATGTTTCGTTTCTATCACAACTGGAGACTAGGTGCAGCACCGTTTCAAAGCCCCGTAGCCAATGTACACTGTACAACTTTTTGAGTTCGTTCTTGAAATTCTTAAACTGGTTAACGTCATTGTCGGGCAATGAGGTCTTTTGATACAGAACTTCCTTGCAAGAAGGAAGGTGGTAGCTTTCATACCTGGAACGAATTTAAAAACCGTGTAGGCAATGCCTTCAAAAATAGTTATGGTGCTTTTTGGGTTGAAACTTGTGATGAATTTGTTTAAGTTTTTTATCGTCACGTAGTGGCCGTTGAGAAGAAGCAAGTCAACGTGATGCTTACTTTCAGCTAACGAACTCAAACGATAAATGCAAGGTTCGTAATCCTCGAAACCAAAAACTGATATTGAAACGATGTTAGCTTTTTCTAACGCCGCGGTCTTGGATAAAGAAACGGGGTATTTATCCAACATACCAACAAATAACTCGTGAGCCCAAGGAGGATAATGTTTTGTATCCCAATCACGTTGCGAAGATGGAACGCGGTGTATACCAGCCAATACGGACCACAGAAAACATCTATCATCCTCACTATGCACATTGACCAGTATATCAGGACCTAGTTTGAACTTGTTGGGGAGTGCTCTGTAACCTTTTCCCCAAACGGTCTATAGATTCCAACACATAGTTCAGTGCACACGCATTGGTTGACAACCCATCCACTTCCTTCTATGGCAAACTGACCAATACTATGCAGAATCTTGTTTGACATTTCCGAGAGAACCTGCTTGCTCCCCGCCCTGACCAGGTTGGAAGTGAAATCAGCTTTAATTGTTTCCGTATTATCCGTCACTTCTGCAAAGAGAATGCATAATCCAAGTTGAGCTTTTACCAGAAGACGTCGACATTATTCTAAAAAATTCCAATATTTGTCCTCGTACCGTCCAACAAAATCAAGGGTTCGTATTGCATTTCATCCGACTTAAAATCCCACTTGAAAGTCAAGATGCAGCTGTTGAAAGCATCGCACACTAGATCAAAACTTTCTAAATCTAAACTGAACGGCCTCACCTCGAGTTTGGTATCGTCTGTCACTTCCATTTTGTCTTTCAAATCATGTAGGACAAAGCCCAGTCGACTCTGGCATCCTCTATTATAGGAGTAGCATGAAAGTACTACTACGTGTACTGCCTAAGAAACCATTGTATTCTATTGTTATCGAAGGACCTCCCCTCAAACGGACCTACTACAATACTGGTACTGCCTATAACGAGACCTACTACGATACTGGCTTCAAGACTGCTCGCGAGACCTTTTCGAAACTTCATTAATAGTAGATGATCCATACAGGGACTGTGCTCATTAATGGAGAACATTTTTTTCTTTTTTTTTACGGGTCGGCGGTACTGCCTTTCTCTCTCTAGCTATTCTGCTTTGATTCTCCCTTTACTAGATTTATTTTTCCTTTAAAAAATTTTCAGTTATGCTCAAAAAGGGGTTAACTGCTATAAAACAGGTAATATATTTTTATCGGCTTTAAATTTTGAAAATTAAGAACGAAGGCAACTGCAAACGCTTAGATCATGAAACGATACATAAACTACTGAAGGGTGCTCTTTATACGAATTTCCTGCTACGGATTAAAAACGGATATTTGTAAAAAAAAATAATAACCAACCCTTCAACATCATGGCAAACTGTAACGACAAACTGTTCAATTAAATTTCTGACTCGAGTCATTGCCTCATTATTGTTTCCGAGATTGCATGTGACACAATGATGCTGTATCCTTTTCAACATTTACGTAACATTAAGTGATTGTTGCTTTCAGGTTGCCAAAAAGATTAAAATGCTGCCATCGTAACATTTTATTGCCTTAATTAATTTGCTCGTTATTGACATTAGTGCATAGGATTTGCCCACATCCTGGTTTAATGCATCCTGTTTAATTTCTTAAAAGTATTTGCGTGCAAACATTGTTTCATTTTGCGGCTGTTATCACGAAAAATGTAAGTAGTACAAACCATATTTTTTGCACGTTTTTGGTAGAGGTGGCTTGTTAATTAAGGTCTAGTTCGAAAAAGCAACTTCATTTGCACACCTGACTGGCTTTGCCGTTACTCCGCGCTATCATCCACAAATTCGGCACGAGGTGTACATTCCCCAAATTCGAATAGTGTTCGAACACCCCAGGGGTGAGCCCTCCTTACGAATTATGCGAATGCAATGCGCATCCTACCAGCGATGACCAAGTTTGTTTCACCAATGCTCACGAATCATTATTTCATCAGTCATAATCATACGAATGCCTAGAATGCGAATTATACATGATAATCTGCAGTGTGGTTTGAACATTACCGTTTTCAAAATAATTATGCAAATGCAATGCACATCCTACCAGTGATGACCAAGTTTGTTTCACCAATGCTCACGAATCATCAGTCATTTTCATACAAATGCCTAGAATACGAATTATACTTGATCAACTACAGCGTGGTTTGAGCACTAGCATTTACAAAATGCTACGCAGTCATGATACGTTTTCTGTGGATTTTGGTTACGAGGCGTGCATCCTATCAGCATAAAATCTGGGGTTTGTGGAGCGACTCAAATCATAATTGTCAAGCCACCTCAGCTGGTTGCGTACTGCCCGGGGCCACATTAATTTTTGTTTGTTCGTCCTCTCTTTTAATTGTTATAATACATTAATACATTAATATGATTAATTGAAGTTAGTTCATCGCCGATGGAGTACTGTAATTCTCGTGGAGGCGCCGTTAGTTCCATTGTAGGTTAACTTACACGTCCGAAAAAGCCGTGGCCTGACACAAGTTTTAGTGGGCTTAAAAACCGTTTTTTTCATGAAGCTTTTTTTCGGGAGAGAAAATGTGACGTATTCGGAAAAATAGTAGACACCTATGAACTTGATGTGCGTTGTATTTGTTTGTTGTTTGTTTGTCCTCCCCTCATTGTCCTTCCTCTTCATTTCATTTCGTTTCATTTCATCATTTCATTTCCTCTATCCCTTACCACCGACTGTTTTTCAAGAATGAAAGGGTAGCAAACGGAACACGGTTTCTTACTAGCCTAAGAAATATTGTTGTGTTTTACTGGCTGCTCTGCATCGTTTCTCAGACAGAACCCCACATTGGTTTATCGTGTAAAGAAGTTTGTGTCAAATTAGGGCTAGCTTTTTTCACATAAACGGTAAATACACGATTGCTTACGTGGAATATATTTAAAAAAAAAACACGCATTGATTGTGGGAACACGTGACCACGTGACGTGAGGGTGTCTCCCAAATCTTTCCCCAACTTTCCTAGTTAGTAAAACTCCCTTTTGCTACTTAGGTGTAAATGTAATTTACCACTGTGCCATGTGATTAATTCAGTTAGCGTTTCTTCACTTTATTGTGAGCGTCTTTAAACCGCATTGTGCTGCAATAACAATACCTTCTAACAAGCCTGTGGCCGACCATTAGGCCAAGCATTCTTGAGCAGTCTCTGTTCCACTTATTGATAAATGATTGATTGTTAACAAACACCACTTTACTCCTTTGTAGTAGTTTCTGCATTGTTAGCCCCTCTCTGTACTAACACTCCAACCTTGTTATTGCATCTCCTCCCTCCTTTTCACTCTCCCTCCTTGTTATCGTGTATTCTTTTTCTTTTTTCTTTTTCCTTCCGAACCTAACAAGTCTTGACAACTGTAGCTGTTTTGCTGGAGGTATATGTACTAGGCCTAACCGCCATATTGTGTAGGCCTAATTATACATTGGGAATCCAGAGCCCTTTACCCTTCGTCAGCCCTATTTTGTCATGACAGCAACCTGCGTTAGACTACTGTCCACTCCTGTTAGTACACTTACTGTGTGACGTTCGTCAAGTAACGTTTTTATCTGATCCATTAGTCAAGTAGAGGGGAGTGGAGACGCAAAAAGAAGGTGGACTGTCCCCAGGAGCAGAATAAAAACTTGTTCGGACCGCAATCAACAGTTGTTGTATTTTCAAGTAATATCATCACTACTTAACGTTTGGATCACAGACCTCTACTGTACTTTCAATGCATGTGGCCTCTCTACTTTCTTGCCCACTCTCTGTCTACTGCCGGGATCTCCACACTCTGCCCCAGTACACCCATCTCTATTATTGGGGAGCTTTTACCAATTTTATTGATTCCAGCTAAGCAAGATGGCTGCACGCGATATGTCAGGACGTATGCGGGACAGATTTCTATGGGGTTTGGCTCTCACGTCCGACATAAAATGGTAGCAATAAAATGTTAGCAATAAAATGGTAGCCTTAAAATGGTGGCAATTCTAAGTGGTGATACCGTAAATGGTAACAATTCTAAGTGGTGATACCATAAAATGGCAACATAGTAATCCGTTTTACACAGATTTGTTCCTCACGAAACGATCATGCAGGCCTGCAGACCGACACAGCAAGAACGTAGCCAACTAAATCAAAAACACATCATACTGCGTACAAGGGAATACCAATATTACAAGGCCCGGACACCTTTAAGCACTGGCGAGCCATTTTTACCTGTTTGGCTGAAGAAAAGCATTGGCTTCCTGATGTCTTGGAGCAAGATGTCCAGACCCTGACGAAACAACCCCAGACCAAATAACAGCGTGGAGACAATGAAACGCCGAGTGAAGGTTAATGTTGATGAAGACAAAGTCACCCCAACTCAGCATTACTTTTCACAATGTTCGCAGATCAAGAATTGTGTGAGAATGCCTACTCGCCGATTTTGCAAGAGTTGACCCTTTCAACCAGATGCACAGACTGAGCGACCATGTGAACATTAAGATATCATCTTCTGAAGATATAGGTACTTATATACGAAAAGCCAGATATATTTTAGAGGAGCTACTTGCAACTGGCTATCCCTTACGAGAAGCAGAAGCATGCACTTGGATTTTAAGAGCTATGACTCATCCAGCCCTGTCTATAGCCAGAGAATCCCTACTACGTTCCGGTAGACCATTAGACTTGACTGCACTTCAGACTGAACTTGTAGATAGCCTTAAGTACGGCAACACCAGAGATATGTGTGGATCAACAGCAGACGCTTTATATAAAGTCAGTCACCCTCCACTTCATACTCACACTTCAGCTGTTCCCCGATCATACTGCTGCATATCAAGTCAAACTAAATCACAACCAGGGAAACGTCTCTCACGCACTTATTGTAATTCTGTGTATCGAGCCCAGGACTACGAGATCGAGCCCAGGACTACGACACCTGCAGGACAAGTGATGAAGAGTTTCCACCTCCTCAACCAAGACACAAACCACCAGCAAGACGAAACCGACCTGCAAATGACTGTAGGAAGACTGACGGCCGCAGATGTGTTTATTGTTCCATTCCTGCGATAACATAAATCCAGGAGACCGCCCTAGGGGACCCAGATGTTTAAAGTGTCAAGGGTACGGACATTTGAGCAAAAGCTGCCCCTCCACACCACCAGGGGGCCGCTCGCCAAGAAAACGTCCAGGGAAACATCATCTGCCAAAACCGTGCAACCCCCACGTTACAAGCCTCCTACACCTATTGCTAACTAGTTGGACCCTACCAATGTAAAGATTCAACAACCCTTGGATTATTGCTAACAATCGAGTAAACAAAACGACGACGAAGTACCATTTTTGTGCCAAACACACAGGGCTTACACGCTAGGCCCACCTACATGGACTGGACAATCTTCACACTTCAAGCTTCAAGCTTCAATCTTCCAGTAGAAATAATGTGTACGGTAACAATGAGGGCCCTCAGAGGCCCCAGTAACATTCGGGCACGATTCTGGAACGGCCCTCGTGATCATGGCACGTAGTTATAAGAAAATTGATCGATCTAAATACCCAAGAGTTTGTGTTGCATTGGCCGCTGATGGCGTAACCGCGACGGGAGTTTTAGTGGGCAATATTCGCGTTAGGGGACGAGATAAATTTGGTTGTCCTTTAAAACACTATGCCATCATAAAGCATGTCGTGGAAATGCCAACAGCTGCCAAAAACTTGTTGTCAGCATCTAGACTCCTAAATGCTGGGCTTAATAGTAATTTAAGATCTAAGGGTCTACATGTCCGTCAAAAGAAAAGTCCACATAACCTAGTGATGTTTGGTGAAAGACGTCATCATCTTTTCAATGTAAACCTTTTGATGGATGAAACAAACGATGTGAATGGAGATACTGTTTTTAGGGAAATTCAAATATCACAAACAAAGGGCGCATCCGATATAGTCTATGGTCATGGGCCAAACGTCCCTGATAGCCCCCCAGTATTGCATAATGCAACACTGAACGTTTGTGCTCCACTCTTTGTATCCACTCAACCTGTACGTATTCATGCCGTGACTTGCCCTGCTAACCTAACAGAATCTGCTGTTATTACTCCCGTTAGACAACTTTTCCCCCTCTTAAGGCCATTAAAGGATTTGCCCCTTTGCCTCACTTTCGTAGGTGGGGAAAGCTACCCCCCACTAAGGGTAAACGTGCTCGTATTAAGGAACACTACCCCTTAGCCAAAGTGTGGGCGTATTGCCACTCTGTTGACTTCCAAACACCCTTATCTACTGGTTATAACGATGCTATCAAGGGACCTGAAAATAGGCTTTGGAAATTAGCCATGGAGGCAGAATTCGCTGGCCTGGAGGAAATGCAGGTTTGGGATGTCGTTGAACAACCTCCCGAAGCTGTGCAGGTTATGAACTCGAGGTGGCTTTACGCGCGCAAATATAATAAAGACGGTACCTTACAGAAACTTAAAGCCCATCTAGTGGCGTGTGGTTGCTCAGCTAAACCTGGCCTGGAATTCGACCAGGTATCCTCACCTGTGATAAGGAGCAGTTCTCTCCGCCTCCTCTTTGCCTTGATTTCGTATAAAGGCTGTGCCTTCTGCACAGCAGACATCTGCTCTGCATACCTCCATGGTGACCTGTTTCACGAAATTTATTTAAGGGCCCCCTGGATTTTATAGGTCTCCCTGAAAGGGGGGGATGTCCCCTTGTGTGCAAACTAAGACATGCTATCTGTGGCTTGCAGCAATCAGGGGAGACAGTGGCACTTGAAATTACGCTCTGTTCTTGAGAAATGTGCCTTTGTACAAAGTCAGTGGGACCCATGCGTTTTTTATAAGCGCCAGGGGGCGAGCTCGTGCTAATTGAACTGCACGTCGACGATTTGTGTTTCGGGGTGCCGAACATCTCATCGACACAGCCCTAGCTGATATTGGTGCCCACCATGCTGTAGTAGAAACCATATACGCCTTATATTTAGCCTTCTACTAGAAGTCGGCACCGATGGACTATTTGTTTCCCAGAGGGCCTTTATACTGAAGACCCTCGAGTTCCTCAAAATGTCAGCCTGTACGCACGTTGCTTCCCCTTCCCTGGTTAGGCAAAACCTTGACCATTGCAAAGACTCATCTACTGTGGATGTACAAACGTATCAGTCCCTCATAGGTTGTCTTTTGTTTCTTGTTTCCAACACCATGCCTGATATCAGCTATGCGGTTATTACTCTGGTCAGGTTTAGCCACAAACCAACTCAATTCCACTGGCCCACTGCGAAACCCATCTTACGTTACTTGTGCGGCACTTTGGACCTTTGCCTGCACTTTCCTTCCTGTACCCGATGCAATCTGTTGGCTATTCTGACGCAACATGGAGCGTTACCGATGATAACGCTTTTCCGGCTACCTGCTTAAGGTGGCAAATAGCCTAGTGGTTTGGAGAACATTAAAGCAAAAAATGGTTGCACTTAGCAGTGCAGAATCCGAGCTAATGGCTATTACTGAATGTGCTAAAGATTTACGATGGGTCCACTTCAGGCTTATAGAGTTTGGTTTCCCAGAATTGGCAGGTAAACCTCCGTACTCCATTCGGGCAGTCAATCTGTGATTGACATTGTTTATAGCCTCGCATGCAGCACATGTACTATGCATTACGCACGCAAAGTGTGGTTTTTACGCTCCTTGGTTGACCAAAACATTATTCGCCTAGTCTTTTGTCCCGGTGCCGAGTTGGTTGCCGATTTGATGACACGTGCTGTCACTCCCAATAAGCTTTCACAATTTCTTCCGCACTTAATTTGCAAACCCTTCAGCCCAAAACCAACTAATCTAGTCTTACCTTTCTTTTTTCACCTAATTTGGTCCACTAGGCGAAGACGTCACCAAATTTAGGCTATTATGTTTACCTTTCGTAAGTTAGACTACTTGTTGATTTTAAGTGTTTAATTAACCTAAACTATGTTATCTGTATTTTGTACCTTAGTGTGGTTATTATTTATTTTTTTACGATATTTCCCACTCCTATATGCCTTTTCATGGATATTTTTATGGCTCTTTCCCTTGTCATGCTACTCATTAATCACATTTCACACGTGGTGATTTCTACCCACTATTCGTCGCAAGCAAGGGAGGGGGATTATGTGGGAACACGTGACCACATGACGTGAGGGTGTCTCCCGACTCTTTCCCCAACTTTCCAAGTTAGTAAAACTCCCTCTTGCTACTTAGGTGTAAATGTAATTCACCACTGTGCCCTGTGATTAATTCAGTTACCGTTTCTTCACTTTATTGTGAGCGTCTTTAAACCGCATTGTTCTGCATAACAATCCTTTTAACAAGCCTGTGGCCGACCATTAGGCCAAGCATTATTGAGCAGTCTCTGTTCCACTTACTGATAAATGCTTGATTGTTAACAAACACCACTTTACTCCTTTGTAGTAGTGTCTGCATTGTTAGCCCCTCTCTGTACTAACACTCCAACTTCGTTATTGCATCTCCTCTCTCCATTTCACTCTCCCTCCTTGTTATCGTGCATCCTTCCTCCTTTTTCCTTCCAACCCTAACAAGTGTTGACGACTGTAGCTGTTTTTCTGGAGGAATATTTACTAGGCCTAACTGCCATATTGTGTAGGCCTAATTCTCGATTCATGAGTCAAGTAGATGGGAGTGGAGACGCAAAAAGAAGGTGGACTATCCCCAGGAGTAGAATAAAAACTTCTTCGGACCGCAATCACGAGTTGGTGTATTTTCAATTAATATCATCACTACGACTGTAGTTGTTTTGCTGAAGGAATATTTACTAGGCCTAACTGTCATATTGTGTAGGCCTAATTCTCAATCCATGAGTCAAGTAGACTTTACTTTCAAGGTGTGTGGTCTCTCTACTTTTTTGCCATCTTTCTGTCTACTGCCGGGTTCTCCCCACTCTGCCCCAGTAAGCCCATCTCTATTATTATTGCTTCCAGCTAAATAAGATGGCTCCAAGTGATATATCAGAACATATGCGGGACAGATTTCTACGCAGTTTGGCTCTCACGTCCAACATTGATTACACTGCTGTGGCCCGACCTTGCCTCAATGCTGAGACAACCTTCCCGTCCTAGGTTTTATCAGGCAGTGGTCCTGAGTATAGTCTTCCCATCCTAGACTATACATTTTGGATTAGATATAAGCGTTGGAAAAACCTCCTATGCTACGATATGTCCCGCTTGGAGCCCGCAAGGTCAAAATCCAAAAAAAAAGGCTCTAAGCGGGACATAAGGAGGATTCCAGAAATGACCTTGAGCTACATTCTACTTAATAAAAATATGGACACCATCAATGGGCACTTGTAAAAGTAAGTATAGTTTATAAATATGCAATAGCTTATCTACAATTTTAGTAAGTTTATAAATATGCAATAGCTTTTATGCAAACACTAAAAAAACTTATTTTTCCACACTGAATAAACGTTTTTTTGGAAGTAATATGGGTAAAAATTAGCTCACGAAGGCTAATTTCTCATATGCTTCGCACCCTTGCCAAAAACGTACACAACATTTTTAGCTACGCCAAAGCAATATATCTTAGTGAAACCAGAATGATACATTTTTAGGCCTACACCTATTGGGGGAAGGGGCCAACGGTCAATAACTTCTGAACCGCACCAGATACAGATGTGCTGTTTGTGGCGTTATAAATGGCTTTGCAAAGGCACTTTTCGTTCAACAGAAAATTGAAGTTTGGAGTTTAAAAAAAAGTTCTGTTGAACGAAAAGTGCCTTTGCAAAGCCATTTAAAATGCCACAAACAGCACATTTGTGTCTGTATCATTCTTAACAGCTCTTTAGTTCAAAAACTATAGTCAATGACTTTTATTAGCTACACCTACACTAGCAAAATAAATGCCAACCAGGTACTGAAACTAGACAGTTGCACCATCTATGGGCATTAATTGTCACTAACCAAGCGCCATCTGTTGATAAAATGGGGATCTTAAAAGTATACTGGAACCAAGCAAAAGTGCTGAAATTAAATACATAAATGTTTGCTTAAAACGAAAGTGAAAGCCATGAATCAAAATAAATGCCAACCAGGTACTGAAAGTAGACAGTTGCACCATCTGATTGTCACTAATTGGCACTAATTGTCACTAACCAAGCGCCATCTGTGTCTACTGGAACCAAGTGCCATCTGTTGATGAATAAAAATAAAAAAAAACGAAAGTGAAAGCTGGAAGTGATGCCAACCAGGTACTGAAAATAGACAGTTGCACGATCTATGGGCAAAAATACACTTTTTACCAAGTGTTTAATCAAAAGTAAATAAGCCTCCTACACACAGAAAGTGTAGTGTGTCGAATATTTTTAACTGTAGAAAACTGAACCAGTGTGCTAATTAATTTTGACGTCGCTGAGAGAGTCGTCGTGTTTTTGGTGGATGTTTTAATGAATCTCCGTAAGACTTCAACAATTCCGTCCATTCAATAAAGTCTAGGTAAACTAGAGTCTGGGGGACTTTCCTTTCATTATAAAAGTACAATACTAACTGAGTTTTATCCCCATTGTGTTTTAAGCGAATTCTTTTGGCACCTCCCACCTGGAAGGCATTGAATTTCGAATCCAGAGCGGTTTCTAAAAGACCATTAACTGCCGTATCAGAACCGCTTCAGTGGCGTCGCTGATAAAAAGCTCCATGAGAGATTGGAAGTGATGCACGGTGGCAAGCAGAGCGTCTTCATTGTAGGTGCTTTCATCTGGCATGCTTGACTTTCACTGGTGGTGCATTGCTACATTTACCTGTTGACTCTGTTTGCAGATATCGGCTAACTCTTTCGAGTTCGGAGTGGTTTGACCAAAACCATATTTCAAAGTTATAATTTCTTCATCGGAGTCGGAGTGATTAAGGATCAAATTTAAAAGCGTAAACTGCGGGTTTGGCCATTGTCTTCTCCTTTATAAATAAAATAAAATAAATATTGGATGCGTTTTCTTTTCCTTCAGTCGTCCACTTCGCAATGAATTTGTAGCGGATGATGCCTGGCCAGTGCCACATTTTCACGTGCTGCTATCAATATCTGCCCCGTTTGAATTTCTAAAGGCGTTGCATCGTAGCTTGCTATGCTAGCTGTTTGCCCGGCCAGTTTGAGTATGGAAACTTGAAATGCGTTATTTATCCTAGCCGCAACAAGAATGGTTTTGACTATTCGACCTAGTTGACTTACCATGCAAACCGTTGTCAGCCTGCCATTTGACGTTATCTCTAGTTTCTAAATTGCTTCGAAATGAGTAAATGCGTCTGTAGGGTTGACTTCTGAGCTTCTTATCAACTAGACGATCCACATATTTGTTTGTGGAGGCATCGGAGTCGTTCGGGGGTTTATTTAAATTCGTCAGTTTTTTTCCATTAATGCTCAGATTCCTGTCCTAATGTAAATTCAGTCCTAGGTCCGTTTTCAGGTATCCAAGAGTTAGGGCATCAGTGTCGTTTGCCGGAGGTCCTACATTTTCGATTTTGTTATTTTTTGCATCGAATGGCAGATTGGGCCTCGTTCGACTCAAGAAATTATCCCCCACAACAATGGATGGTGACGGAAGAGGCGACCCGGTCGTCGGAAGAGCTTTGTGCCCAACCAAGTCCCAGTCAACATCTTGAAACTATGTAATACTAAGCTGAAGCTTTGGAAACGCTACAAAGTTGATTGGAATACCAATTCCCTTTCAGCCTATAACGAATGTCGCAGGACAGTACTCCTCCTTAGTGGAGGCTTGGCACTGTAAACGCGAATCTGCTGCTGTCAAGGAGGGAAATACATCAACCCTATACCGGTTATACAAACAGAAAACTGGATCATCTCGTACCCTGCCGCCATTTAAAAGTGGGGACATTTACATTACGGAAAACCGAGACAAAGCGGAAGCACTGAGTGCTGTTTTCGCATCTAATGGTATAAAGGATGATGATGCTATTCTCGTTCCAGACACAATGGTAAGAACTGCCGCTGTTCAGTGTTCAGCGGTATCTTTCGAACCAAGTTCAATAAAACACATCATCACAAAATGAAAACCAAGCCATGCACGTGGCCCCGTTGGCTTTTCCTCCTTTTTTTACATACAAATAGCTGCCGAGATTTGCTACCCACTTTCAAAACTTTTCAAAATTTCTTTCGACTTGGGGCATCTCCCTTCCGTGTGGCGGTCGGCCTTAGTTGTACCAGTTTTCAAGAAAAGTTCTTCATCGGACGTCAATAATTATCGTCCTATTGCTATGACATCAGTTGCGTGTAAAATTATGGAATCAATTATTCACAATCATATTCTGTCTTCTTTACAAGACGCTGCTCTCATCCACCCAGACCAGTTTGGTTTTATGCCAGGCCGCTCGTCAACAGATCAGCTCCTACTGGACAAATTCTCTTGACATTGGTGTCCCGTCTGATACCATCTATTTTGGTTTCAAGAAAGCTTTTGAGTCGGTTGTCCACCGCAAATTGCTTTTTAAACTCCATACTTGTGGTATTGGGGGTGACCCTTGGAAATGGATCTCGGCATTCTTAAACAATCGCACACAACAAGTACTTGTTGGGGGTTCTTTGTTGTCTAGCACTTGTATAACTAGTGGTGTTCCCCAAGGCTCAGTCCTGGGCCCAATGCTTTTTGTAATTTATCTTAACGATATTAATTGTGACAACAATTGTGCTTATGGTCTAAAATTCGCTGATGACCTTAAATTGGGTTCGACCATTCTATCTACTGAACACACCGTGTCACTAGAGACAGAAATTGACTTGGTCTCAAAATGGGCCACTACTTAGCAGCTACCTTTATCCATTCCCAAATGCCACTCTTTCCACGCTGGCATACAAAGTCTTCATTACATCTATCACTTGGATGGTACGATTTTACTGTCCGAGTCTGAGTTACGAGATTTGGGCATCTGGTTCACTACTGATCTATAATCGTCTCTCCATTGTCAGAAAATTGTTTCATTGGCTTTTCGTCAAGTCTCAATCGTAAACAGATGTTTTACCTCTGGAAATTTTCCTATTAAGGTCTGGGCTTTCAAGGAGTTTGTGCGTCCACTACGGGAGTATGCGACACCGGTGTGGTCCCCTTATCTATTAAAAGATATTGACCTGGACGAATCGAAGAGCTTTCTTCCCAACCAAGTTCCAGTCAACATCTTTAAACTACTTAATACTAAGCCGAAGCTTTGGAAATGCTACAAAGTTGATCGGAATACCGATTCCCTTTCAGCCTATAGTGAATGTTGCAGGACAGTACTCCTCCTTAGTGGAGGCTTGGCACTGTAAACGGGAATCTGCTGCTGTCAAGGAGGGAAATACATCGGTCCTATACCGGTTATACAAACAGAAAACTGGATCATCTCGTACCCTGCCGCCACTACTAATCTAAAATCGTCTCTCCATTGTCAGAAAATTGTTTCATTGGCTTTTCGTCGACTCGCAATCGTAAACAGGTGTTTTACCTCTGGAAATTTGCCTATTAAGGGCTGGGCTTTGAACGTGTTTGTGCTTCCACTACTGGCGAGTATGCGACTCCAGTGTGGTCCCCTTACCTATTAAAAGATATTGACCTGGTCGAATCGGTCCAGCGCCGCTTTACCAAGGGGTTGCCTGGTCTGCGTGATATTTCACCTGAAGCCCGCCTGGATCTCGTGGGACTTAAATCATTGGAACTCCGTAGGCTCAAATTTGACCTTATTCTTACCTACAAAATTCTGCGGGGCTTCTTATCCGTGGATTTGCCCTTTTTTGATTTTTTGTCCTACAAAATCGACCCGGGGCCACTCTTGGAAGCTGCCTGTCCAAAGTTCTCATCTGGACTGTCGAAAGAATTTGTTTGCTGTTCGTGTGATTCCTGCTTGAAACTCCCTGACTGAGGAGGCAGTCTCGATGAAAACTGAGTCTGGGTTCAGTCGTGTATTGGACAAGTTACCTCTTAACCATTTTCTGAAGCGTCGACCATTATTTTTTTTCTATCCTTCCCTGCCTTCCAGACAAATTACAGGCTTGGTATCAGTGGTTCACCAACATTCCAAGTCCAGCCCACTCTCTGAGGGGAAAATATTATTATTATATTATTATAAGAGTAGAGGGAGACTTGGGACGCTTAACATTTCCAAATTTATAAACTTTCATGACTTATTTTTCAGCATGTGAATAACTTGAAAAAATTGTCTCCTCATGAGAATTCTCGTGGAACGAATAAATAATATTGCCCGCACAGAACCTCGTGTGCTTCTTGCACTCTCAGGTTATAGTTATAGGTTTGCAGAGCTACCTCTGGAGTTCCAAGGGTGCATCCAAACCGAAGCATTGAAAAAATATGAACAAGATGGGCCTTTACTGTAATATGCTACCCAATGTGAACCTTCTCCTCTTGAGTCTTGAAAGTTAACTATTCCAGACTCTCCCCCCTGTCCAACGTCATTGTGGAAGCAGGTCTTTAGTAAATGTACTTCTAAAGTTAGTAATCCAGAATTTCTTGGCATATCTGTTCAAATCCACATTTGTCTGTTTAAACAAAACCCGGCTTTAGAAAGAATCCTTTTCCACGAGCTTTGCTGTTAGTAGTTTTTCTTGACGGTTTTTTAAATTCCAGTTCCTTTTCTGAGTGCCAGAGCTTCCATCGCTGCATTCCTCTTAGGCTCTTGTAACTGTCTAGAATTATTCTTTGCAGTACTAATGCTCCTGGCTATCGCTGCAGCACCTGCGGCGGATGAGCCTAGAGCTGCCAACGCCGGCAAAAGTAACGCCGGTAGAATTCCTCCCTTCTTCAGTTTTGTACGAGAAAGTTTCAGATGTAAACCTTTCCCCGTCTTGCGTGCTTTATGAATTCTGCCGAGTTGAGCTTGAGTGACTGGTAATTTCGAGGTGGCTCTGTTCACCTGAGAGTTTCTAAGCCGAAGTTGTACCGTTTTTCCTTTCTTGATCTGCTGTAACATGGGTTTCTTTTGATTGTCACTCAAAGCCACTCTCGTTGTTGTATACATGACTACTTTAAGGGGAAAAAAATAAAAATAAATAGATGGAATAAGTCACTCAGCAACTTCAACGTTATTACGGTCTAATCTTAAGTGCATTATGCGATCGCTTATGATTAGAGCCCATGCTTTTGTATTTGCTGGTACCTGAGCTCCTAATCTCATTTTTATCTGTACGTCAATTACCGCCGACTTAAGCCGCTCACTTTGTTTGGTTAAATCAATTGTTATTAAAGGAAAATTCTTGATAAAAGTGGAAATTTCGTAAGCGGGCCCAGCTTACAGAAATCCGCTGTCGTAGTAATATCGTCTGAAGTTCACAATCATATGATAGAGATTAGAAATGTTGCCTGGCTAAAATTTGCGTTTCGATCAAGAAACGGCTAACGTTCCGAATTTAAAGTGATATGAACGTCGTTGAGACTACCGTGATCAAAGTCGGCAGGGTATTTTTTTGGTCGTTCTCTATGTCTGATTGAAAACCCACGATGGTCCAATGAGGTCGTTCCGTAGCACTCGTAGTTATAAGACGCAAAGCGGCTGTTGATGTAGGCAGATCCAATTGATCGGAATGCCAACGTCTAAAGGCTAACGGCACGCTCGTGCCAGATTCAATCAACTTGTAAAACTTAGGTCAGAGTGGGTTACGTGAGGAAGTTACCAGCTCACTTGCTCTAGAACTATTTTGCCGGCAAAGACCCCCGTGTCTCTAAATATGGTGTTGTTATCCTCAGATCATATCAAAATGCGTGTTTTACGAATACCGTATAAAATCTTGGTATAATCAAGGATAGACAAGGGTACAGCGAATGTAAAACTGTCTTCGGGAGAATGACTGAAGAGAAGGTCCCGCTTGTGCTTGAAGATGGCATTAGCGTCAGGATCTGCTGATCTAGCATTGCTACTGTCGAGAATCAAACCCCTGTTGGCTAGTTTGGCTTGGTCCATAACTAACAATACCTTTCATCGTGCTTGCTATCCCAGGAAAGTCAAGTTGATCCACAGTTTTGTAACCTATTTGATACTGTATGTGAGAGAAAAGAAAAGCCACGACATTATTGACCACAGTTATCTTATCCGTGGCACCGTAGGAACTGCCATCTGCGCTTTTAAGGAGAGAAATCTAAACGTGAACGTAACTCTGGTGAGGATGAGTGAAGAGGTCCTGATTTTGCACCGTGATTTTTATTTCGGAATTAACCTGGTTCAAGTCCGTCCCGACTATCGGAGAATATTCGTGAAAATTATATTCGACTACCGATTCGTCAACGACAAAAGGCTCAGTCACATTTAGGTAATTTTCGTTCGTTTCCATTCTGAGTGACGATTAGTCTCTCCACGAATTCGAAGTTAGCGGGACTTAAGATTTAACGCCTTCTCGCACGGCAGGTTTCGTTTCCCTTTACAGATAATGTGGACTGTGGCGGTTCGTAGGGAGGTGGGTCAGTCACTTTCAGTTTAATAAATTTGAGTGGCACATATTTAAGTAATTGTTTTTAGTTTTTCTTCTTTCGTAAATGTAACCTCATCGTCAAAGTTTCCCATCGAAGGTTAAGCGGTCTATCAGCTTGGTCTGTCAGCCACAAATAGAGTGAATAATATTTTTCGTAACAGGTAGGTACACTAAATTGTGCGGGGACTGAACAATCTTGTAGGAAAGAAAAAATACAAGGTCGGTTGCGATGATCCGTTCACGTAAGAACCAGCCACCAAGTTGCAAAGTACCAGTATACTATTTATATTTATTATGTTGACAGTGTTTGATCCAATGTATTCCCCAAATTCGTAAGTCTTAGCTTCGAAACCAAAAATCTTTCCCATACTGGATGGTTCAGAAAAATCAACCTTATATCTCCTGTCAGTAATATTTAGTTCGCACTTTAGAGTGTTTACGTTGCCATTAAATAGAACGTAGGAAACGTTATTTGTCTCCTCTCAGTGCCTGTTTTCTTTAAGTTTTCACTAAATGAATTCTATAATTTTGTCTAATTCATAACAATCTTCTGGGATGACGATTTTATTCCTGTTGTTACCGCCATCTGCCCTGTAAGTGAAATAGGTGGTCACTTCTTGAATAACGTTAGGAATGGAGTTGTAAGTTTCAGATTGACTAGAGTCAATTCATGGACACCTTCCTATATCAACGGGGAAGGAAAACTGGTCACAAAGTCCGTTTTTTCAGAGGAAAGTATGATCAACATTTTTAGTTTTAATACATTTAGTCAACATCTACCGAATTCACTGATCAGTTTTTGGTACTCTCCATCGGATAGCAATGCTTTGCTCCGCATTTCTAAAAAGCCAACAGTTCTTTGATCTGTTGTAGACGCTGAGTTGAAGCCTCGCTTTCCTGGAGCATCTGCTTTTTAGTCTGATCTACTATCGGATTAACGACGGGTTTGAATATCTTTTGCAAGTCTTCAGATCTGTCTGCTTTTCCAATTTTGTATTTTGACATTTTTGTTTCAGACAGTTTTTAAGAGCCTCGTACTGATCGACCTCTTTCTGGAGTTTGCTTCTCTTGTTTTTAGTTTTAGTAGACATGTACATTTTAGTACTTTATATAATGTTTAGTCAACAAACACCTTCGGCAGACAGATGTACGTTAATGTCAACAAAAAACTTCGGCAGACATGACGTCATTAGTCAAGCATTCTTCTATACCTTTGGTGCAAGGGTTTAGTTTTATCAATGAATAGGAATCCGTAAGAAACAATATTCCAAATGTCACCGCACATGCGACGAAACTGGTCGAAAATAATGTCACCACTAACGTGGTTATTGAAGACATGTTTGAGGTTGGCTTCATCTTGCCTGAAGAGAATTATAACATTGGCATTATCTCGAATAACTCTCTTGGGTATTCTGCTGTAAGTCTGACACAAATAAAAGATTGAGGCGTCCGCGTGCCTGCCGTAGGCAAAGTAGTGTTCGATTCTGTCTTGTTTCTCAATCGTGAAATCGTCCAATAAAATTACCATTTTGCCACATGACAGTTCTTCTGGTGGTGGGATATCTTCGTTGTTGGAACAAAATGTAGCTGTCCCCGGACATATTTCCTCGAAAGCTCTCCTGAGATAGAAATACTTGTTTTGAAATAAGGACTTGAAATAAGGAGTACACGTGCAGAATGTTGTAATTCAACCAATCTGGATTGCAAATGAAATTTATAACTAAATTGGTGTTTCCACAACCGGCAGGGCCATAAATGATGCGCCTTACGTCTTCTGGAAAATTCAGTAAATTACCAGTCGATGGTCGTTTATTGATATCGGCTATGTCATAATATAACACTTTCATTTTTCAGTTGCTCTAAGGAAAAAATTATATTTTCATAAATTCTCTACAAAACTGGTTTCTAAAATACCTTTTCATTCTCATTTTATAAATAAACGGAGACGTACTGCCTTAAATGCAAAAGAGTTACAGCCAGTAAAAATGTCAAAATAGAGAGAGAGATGTACTGCCTCAAATGTGAAAGAGTTACAGCCAGCAAAAATGTCAGGCACATTGTGACTAAGAATTATAGACAACTGCTGAAGGATAAGTGTAAAGTATGCAGCACGAGGAAAGCTCAGTTTCAGAAGCATAGAGGCTCTGGATTGTTGAACAGCACGACAGACAAGTTGCCGGTGGAACTTCACATTCCGGGATACAACTATTGCGGTCTGGGAACAAAACTGAACAAGAGACTGAACAGAGGCGATGCAGATATCAATTCTCTGGATGAGGCCAGCAAACAGCACGACATTGAATACTCTACCAAACCAGACTTGGAACGAAAGCACGAAGCTGATAGAATGTTGGCCTCTAGTGCCGTAATAGTAACAAAATCTAGCAAAACTGGTCTGAAAGAGAAGTTGGCAGCAGCGGCTGTAGTCGCAGCTATGAAACCCAAAGTAAAGTTAGGAATGGGAGCTTAAAAAAAAGATCAAATGGAAACTTTAGTGGAGGAGCTGCACAAGCCAGCTAGTCGTCATTTTCTGAGGAGGTGCGTTATTACCTACGGGATAGGTGATTTCGTTCAAGCAGACTTGGTCGAGATGATACGTTACTCGGAACAAAACGAAAATTACAAATACTTGCTGACTGCCATCGATGTATTCTCTAATGCTTGGGTGGTCCCTGTGAAATCGAAGAACGTCGAAGATGTCACGGAGGCATTTTCGAGATATTAAACACAATGTATAGTCCAATTAAAAATTTACAACCCGATGTTGGGAAGGAATTTTATAATAAAGATTGCACAGCACTAACGATACACCACAAAATAAACCACTATTCGACAATGTCAGAACTCAAGGCAAGCGTAGTAGAATGCCTAAGTCTCGCAGGAAACGGTTTACACTGCGAGGTAATCACAAGTGGATAAACACGATAAATAAAGTTGCTAAAGATTACAGTGACAGAGTTCATACTACCATTAAAATTGGCGCTAATTGGTTGGGGCATTAAATTGGTTGGCGCTAATGACCAAGCTGTCGACGCATCATTAAGCCTCATCTCTCCCTCCCCCCCATTAAAATGAAACCATCCGAAATAACTAAATGCGATGAACTGGAGATCAGAAAAATGTTGCTGAAAAAGAGCCCTTCCAAAAAGAAGAAGAATAGTTTCAAAGTCGGGAATTTAGTAAGAGTGACATCTGCAAAATCTATACTCGACAAGGGATATTTGGAAAACTTTACCAACGAACTGTTTGAGGTTAGTGAAGTCAGAAAAACTCGACCAACTTGCTACAGGTTGGTCGACCAACTTGGGAGTAAAATCGAAGGCACATTTCATGAACAAGAGTTGCAGAAACCTAACGTGCCGGAACTGTTTTTAGCCAAAGAGATTTTGAAGACTAAAAAAGTCGGAGTCAAATCTCGTTCCTCGTCAGGTGGAATGGGTACGACGAGCGCTTCGACAGTTGGCTGGACGAAAAGCCAGTTGTTCTACGAAAATAAACGACGACAAAAATACCAAATTTGTCCTCTTATTATTTATATTATTAAACTGAGACCAGGACGTTGAAATTATTGCTGTTCATATTATTTATATTATTAAACAGAAACATTTGGTTGGAGTAATGGAAAAAAAAAAACTTTACCTGCGTTTACTGCGCTCAAACATTTCCTACCTGCAAAAAATTGATACAACACCTCGTAGAGACACACAGGAATAGTTACCCATCCAAGTGTGATTGCTTCGAGAGGGAGTTAGGCTGTAGAGACGATCCCATCCTCTATGAACAAGGACTCGAGCACCAAAAGTGCAAGAAAGCTGTGCACATTGTAGACCCGTAGTACCTTTTAATGTTGATGTGCAGAGGTATAGAAGCTCTACTGTACG
The DNA here is from genome assembly GCA_023313725.1 of Lithobius niger. Taxonomy (NCBI): domain Eukaryota; kingdom Metazoa; phylum Arthropoda; class Chilopoda; order Lithobiomorpha; family Lithobiidae; genus Lithobius; species Lithobius niger. Next base: position 37,871 of record JAHWFP010084586.1, read on the forward strand.
AATGTCTCCGGCAATTAGTGACTTGCAGAGCTCAAATTGGTTTAGGTGTGAGTTTCGTGGGTTTTGTACGAGGAATATCCAAGTAATATCCACTGGCTTTCAGTCCCGCTACTCCCCAAACTGTAATACATTAGATACTGCCAAGTTACTGGATGCAGATTATGCTAAAATCCAACGTGCAATCTACGAATTCGCTAAAAGAGGGAGTGGTTGGCTGATAAACCGCTTCTACGAACTCACAAAATCGACCCGCAAAAATCGACCCGCTCAGTCCAGGCTCTTACGGTCCTCTGCCCGCAAAATTTAAAAAGAAAATGGAAATGTGTAGTCAAGGTTCAAAATTTTTCAGACCACAAGTGCTTCTTGTATTCAGTTCTGTCTGCCAAACATAAATTAAGCATGGTGAATCCATAAGAATATAAAATATATGAGAGAGCGATAAATTGTTCAATGCTGAACTTTCCAACATGGCTGGATCACATTGACACATTCAATAAAGCCAACAAAGATTTATCGATCAATGTGATTGCTTATACCAAAGAGAACGGTTTGCATTCCCTTCGTGTGAGCACGAATTTTAAAGGCCAACCCGTAGATCTTCTTTTAATTACCGACAAGTCAACAAATTTTCACTTCCAACACCAGGGATCGGGAAGCAACCTGAAATATTACTGTCGAAATTGTTTCGCCATTTATGGAAAGGCATCGCTGAGAGACAAACACAAATTGGAATGTAAAAGAACCAATCCGCCACCTAAAGCACTCAAATTCTTAAAACCGGGCAAAAACATTTTGAAGTTTGAAGCTTTCAATAGAAGAAATGTTCACCCCAAAATCATATACGCCGATTTCGAGTGCCTCCTGAAACCCGTTCTTTCCTCTAATAGCTCCGGGAAGAAAATCAACCACCATCAACCTTGCAGCTTCGGCTACGTCGCAGTGAGACCGAAGAAAATTAGCACCTCTTATTACCTCGGGGAGGATGCCGTTGAACAACTCCTCGATTGGTTGGTGATTGAAGCGCATGACTACGACGAAATGTTAAAAAGAGTCCACTATGTCTCAATCCGGTCCAAGAGACTGAATTTAACCACGCTGTAGACTGCATCTACTGCAAAAAGCCATTTGGTTCAAAAGACGACAATGTCTGGGATCACTACCACGTTACCGGTCCGTACAGAGGAGCTTCTCACCCTTAACCTTAACCCTTAACCTTAGCCCTTAACCCCCCCCCCTCTTTGTTGGTCAAAATTAATCCTCTATTTCTGACTGAATAGTAGAGGTTACGAAAACAGCCTTCAAGTTGCAAGTTTGTAGCTTTTGTAGTTGTTTACAAAGTTATTTACAATTAATTTATTTACAAGTTCGTTACAGTTATGTACGCCCATGTTATTTGTTTAGAACCCACTAATAACATGTCTGACCACATACCACACCCGTTGGTTCTGAACAATAAAATGGTGACAGAAACATTGTTCAAATTTCACGCAATGAAATACACAAAACTGGCTAATACCCGTAAAACAACAAACATGAAATAAACAGCGTTGGGATAACTGTGTACAACAGACCGGAGCTAGCTGGTCACTGCCTTCTAACCTTTCCAATTGCTTCACTGCTTGACAGGTAGCTCTTGCAGTGAAGTTTATGTGCAAAAAGGGTATTTTGCACATAACTCTGGCGTTTCTACATGGATTTCCATTCTGTTTCTTGGGTTGGCAGTTTTTAATGATTACCTACAACTTTCAAATTTGCACTGATGGTCTACGGTGCTTCCTTTAGAAGTTAGCAATGCGATGACCTTGATGGAGGTCTTCAAGGTCATCGTCTTTACACTCATCTGAATCTCCGCTGTTTACTCATTATTACTATAAACTTGTTTTCAGGATATTTGACACCATTTAGGATATATTCAGGTAGGCCCGACTTTTGGACCACCCTGTATATAGATTTTAATAAGGCAAAACGAAAGGAATTAAAGATGGAGTCTGAAGGGGAATTTTACAAACTTGCAAATAATTCGGTGTTCGGAAAAACCTAAGAACAGAAACAGAAAAGACTTGAACGTCAATCTATGCCCTGATAGCAAGCGGGCCATCAAGTAGTCCACACAACCCAACGCTGATTCATTTCAGATATTGCACGAAAACCTGGTTCATATATCAACTTGAACGTACGCAAGGTGATGTGCGAGCTTCCCACCTGCTCGGGGTTCGCCAAACTAGAGTTGTGCAAATTCCTTCTATACAAATTTCACTACCGATACATACTGTCCCAATATGGAGTTTGAGCAAAATTGCTGGTCACAGACACGGACTCTCTGTGCTATTGCATCGAAACCGAGAACGTGTACGCAGACATAGCTAAAAACATGAGTAGATTCGACACCAGCAACTACCGTCCTCAACACCCACAGTTCGGCAACTTCAACAAGCTAGTGTTGGGAAAGATGAAAGATGCCATGAAGGGAGTATCGATAAAAGAGTTTGTGGGGTTGAGTAGCAAGATGTATTCGCTTGTGACCTCCCAAAGCGAAACGAAAAAAGCGAAGGGAATTTCCAAGAGATTCGTGGAGTAACATTTAAGCCACGGACAAAGAGGGAGTTGGCACAAGATCGCCAGTGACAGCCATCACCAGCTGGCCACGACCGTGGGGAATAAATCCTTACTGTAAACCTACGACGACAAAAGATTCCTCGTAAGCGAAGTAGAAACTCTTGGAATCAGACATCGCCGTAGCAAATATATTTCTTACGATGATGATGAGGATGATTATTATTTGCTCATGGAGTCAATATCCGATGATGGATTATGAACAGGTATGGCTGACTCTGTAATCAGCGATGAAGAGGCGGACACTCGGTGGAATGGGGGATGAAGTGGAACAGAGGATGAAAGAAGTTGAAAATGTCGAGGTTCGAGAAGCCGAGATGAGAAGATTGCGGATGAGGGAAAGTAGGCAGTTGAAAGTGCAAAATCCAGAAGAGTGGAAGAAGAGAGCTAGGGATAAATGAAGACGGTCAGATAGGGAGTGGCCATCAAGTAGTCCACCCAACCCAACGTCGATTCGTTTCAGATATTGCACGAAAACCTGGTTCATATCAACTTGAACGTACGCAAGGTGACGTGCGACCTTCCCACTTACTCGGGGTTCGCCATACTAGAGTTGTGCAAATTCCTTCTATACGAATTTCACTACCGATACATACAGCCCCAATATGGAGTTTGAGCAAAATTGCTGTTCACAGACACGGACTCGCTGTGCTATTGCATTGAAACCGAGAACGCGTACGCAGACATGGCTAAATACATAAGTAGATTCGACACTAGCAACTACCGTCCTCAACACCCACAGTTCTACAACTTCAACAAGCTAGTGTTGGGAAAGATGAAAGTAGGGAAAGTAAGCAGTTGAAAGTGCAAAATCCAGAAGAGTGGAAGAAGAGAGCTAGGGATAAACGAAGACGGTCAGATAGGGAGAGGCATGCCACACTAACTCCTATTCAGAAAAAGAAAATACAAGCTGCGGGAAAAAGACCGACGACTGAGAATGACTGAAGAGGAGAAAATAGTGTTCAGGGAAAAAGGTTAGCTCAAAGAAAGTGAAGAGAGAAAAAGAAACTGCTGGCTCAGTGATGGCAGGCTGTGCTGATGTAATAATGTTTTTTTCGCATAAAATAATTTTGATCTATAATGTTTGTTGAATAAAATACTTTTTTTGTTAAAGAAGAAACTCTACGATACGTTCTCATCATGGATGCCACTAGCAGTTATTTTATGCTCAGTAAATACCTCAACAGGCAGGGCTTATCACCGAGTTGAGACTCAACTTGTTGGAATGGACCTACCAATACCGACTGGGTGAAAAGATCAACAGATCTGTACTCAATCAGTGGAGGGAGAAATTGCAGTCCAGGGCAAAGAAGAAAATAAGTTTGCTGGAAAGGTTGGGAAAGCATGGACGAGGGTCTATGGAAAAGCATTACGGATCCCACTTCGAAACAGGTCTTCGAGCCGTTCATCGAAATAGCCGAAGAAGTGTTAATCGAACAATTGGAGCTATCCATGCACGAAAAACATATGCTGGCAATGATGTTGGAACTGACCAAACTCGACAGCAGAAACAAAATGAAATTCTTGTTGGATTTTAAAATGAAAGCGCTTCCTGTAGGAGAGGAGAAAAGAATCAGAGTACGATTTACAAATGACGACACGCAAGTACACTTTGTGGAATACGACCCTAAAACAACGGCGGTGGTTACTTTGTTGCAACTTTCGTTTACGGAATGGTCCGAGCTGTACAAACACTTTCCAAGAATCGATAAACTCATGGGGAAAGATTCCGAAGGGGAAGAAAACGAATAAACGCTTCGTACTGACTGCAGTACTGTCGACCCGAAAAAAGAAAAAAAATTTCTCCATTTTCTACAGTCCCTGTAGGGATCATCCACTATTAATGAAGTTTCGGAAAGGTCTCGCGAGCAGTCTTGAAGCCAGTATCGTAGTAGGTCTCGTTGAAAGCAGTACCAGTATTGTAGTAGGTCCGTTTGAGAGGAGGGGCGCTAGGGCTTCGTCGGGCAGATGACCGGGTGCGGTTAACGCTCGCTAAAAACCCTTTTTTGAGAGGAGGGGCTTCGATAACAATAGAATACAATGGTTTTTGTAGGCAGTACATGTAGTAATACTTTCATACTACTACAACCCATCCATTTCCTTCTATAGCAAACTGACCAATACTATGTAGAATCTTGTTTGATATTCCGTGAGAACCTACTTGCTCTCCACCCTGACCAGGTTGGAAGTGAAATAAGCTTTAATTGTTTCCGTATTATCCGTTGCTTTTTTAAAGAGAATGCATAATCCAATTTGAGCTTTTATCTTTACGTAAGACGTCGACATTGTTATAAGATTTCAATATATGTCCTCGTACCATTCCAACAAAATCAAGGGCTCGTAGTGCATTTCATCCGATTTAAAATCCCACTCGAAAGTCAAGATACAGCTGTTGAAAGCATCGCGCACTAGATCAAAACCTTCTAAATCCAAACTGAACGGCCCCACCTCAGGTTTGGTATCGTCAGTCATTTCCGTTTTGTCTTTCAAATCATCTAGGAAAAAGTCCAGTCGACTCTGGCATCTTCTATTATAGGAACGACTAGAAATCTAATGTTGGTTATTACGAGGTTGAAATTTGTGGGTATTTGAGAAATTATTCCATTCTTCAACAGAGGTTTGAGTTTAGAAAAGGACAATTTAAGTTTTTTTATTGAAGACTCTCCAATTTCTTTTTCACATTGTTTTACAGCCCCACCACACTTGTTGTTTATACGTGAGAACGTCCAAGTCTCACCTCACGATTTGCAGGTTACGTTATATTTTCCTTCGTGATGCCTTTCGTGCTTCCGTTTATATCTCTTGTCCCTGAACGTCTTCTCACAGTATCGGCACGGGCAAATTTCAATGTCCAACATTAGAAAATAAAGATTTTTTTTCTTCGTCAATCATCGTTGGTTCTTTTTTTTTACCTTCTTATGTCGAAATCGTCTCTTTGTTCATTGGAAGAGACAAATGGAAAATTCTGGTATGAATCGTTGCTTGTTCCAAGTCGGGAAAATACTTCCAACAGGCTTCGCACTTCGCAGTAATGTATGTCGCCAAACTTGATTTTTTTTCAAACTTCATCATTTTTCCATCGCATCAGTCCTAGTGCACCAAGATTCATCGTAGGAAGAAACGAGTCCTCCGCAATCAAGACAAGACCGTGCAAGGCTTCTGCAAATGAATTTCTTCCTCTTCCCACGATAAAAACTCAACCTTGCATTTTTTGCACTGGAACCTCAAAACCACGTCGTACTTGGCAGCCATGGCTGATATAAAAATCTACGGAATTATCCTTACGTTTTATAGCCACCGCTCCTCCCAAGGGGTTGTACCAAATGGTCCACCAACCCATGTGCTGGAAAGCTACACTATCCTGTTCCCTCCAACACCTCTGTAAAGAAATATGAGCACGGGTGAAAAATGACCCACAAGCCACACCACTGTAAAAAAAAAACTTGCACAAAAAAAATACTCATAAAATAGGAGTAGGGTAAAGGGGCCTATCTTCAGGGGTTTATTGGAGGGCCTGTTCAAAAGGGACTGTTTTTCCCTATTTTTCTAACTACTTCTGTTGTGTTAAAACCTGTGTATTTTTAACAAAAAATTTTGGGGACCGATTAGCACTTAAAATCGGTCAAAAATAAATTAAGCAGTTATAATTTTAAGTTGCAATAAAATTCACCAAGAATTTCCTGTTGTGTACAAATAATAAATTAAATTGCAATGACTATAAACGATATTGATATTGATGGATAAAATTGTGCCTATTCTTATGAAGAACGCTGTTCCAGTAATGTGGGGGTAATGGTGTCTATTGGATTTATTGCTAGTGTGTGCACCTTTCGTGCACATAGTTGGTGTGTTGTTGTCTTATGTCTAGTCTGGTACTATATTGGATATCATCTGATTTGCTCTCGTAAGTGTACCTTCCATTTACCCATGATGTACACTGTGCAGCCAATCAGGAATCGATCATGTGACTTGTAAGAGCCTTTATAAACTTGTACATGAATATCAATTAAACGCGTGTTAATGCAGTCAACACCTATTGTTTGTCCCTTCCCTTAGGTCATGGTGAGTTGCTATTTAGGGCAACAAAAGTATGTACGATTAAATACATATTAGAAACGATAGTGAAGGTACATTTTTGTAGCAGTGCACCTACTACAAGACCATTTTCACTGTTGTATTTTACTGTCAGTAATATTCTTGGAGTGTTGTGTACCCGTTCGCCATATGTACCTATTTATTTAAATGATGAAATGAATCAAATGTTCAGTTCGGAGTCCATGGTGTGCCTATCCCCTTACTGGACTTGCTTCCATTTTTATATATTTAAAGAAAGGTCTTCATTGAGCTGTTCATGTATAACAGCATTGATGACTTAGGTGCAATAAAATTAGTTCATTAAAAATGTTTAAATTCTTGATGCAGGATTTTTTGCTAGTTAAGCATTTGTTTTATAATTGATGCCCGGGTTTTGCTTATGTTACACAACACTACCGAACAGATTATATCTTCGAAGTTAAAGTTACTTATTGTGGTATTAATAGAATGAGAAATCCTCGCCACAGACCGAGGATTTAAACTTTTTTAATATTTTTAATTATGCCATTGCTTTTCTTAAATAGGTATGGACAATCGAATTATAGGAGGAACAGAAGCAGAACCGAAAGAATTACCCTTTGCTGTAGTTTTTTATATTGTTGGGGTTCATTCTTGGCGACGTTGGTGTTCAGGTTCCTTATTAACTGAGATATGGGTTATCACTGCGGCTCATTGCGTAAGGTGAGTAGTTTCAATTAACCGTAGTTTTATTTTTCTCCTGTGATAAATTATTCTAAGTGAAAGATTGGAACCTACGTTCAAAAAAATTCAACTAAAAATATGAATATGTTCTCACAGACTGACAAGATGTGGTTTCAGCATGAATCTGACAACAGGGTTTTGTACTGTTGTCATTATATTGTGAAAGCTGGATTGTGTCCTTCTGGCCTTCACCTTCATGTTTCCATATACAGCGTTTAAACAAAACTGTATAAAAACTTCTTGCTGTTAGCCTACTTATAAATATGTAGACTAAAATTGACATTAAAATACTGAGATAGGAAGTTTGAGATTGAAACTCCGAGACAGAAAGTATGAAGGAATGAAGTGGAAGGAAAGACACACTGACAGATATATTAGAAGAAGAAACTTGGAAGTACACACTTTATATCTCGGAGTTTCTATCCCAAACTTTCTATCTCAGAATTTTAATGTCATACATCGAGTCACAGATTTCCACATACACTAAGTAACCACCATTCTTGGGGCCAATTGGGGAGAACCAACAGAATTCTATTCTATCACCTGTCAATCAGCAGAAGTAAAACTTTCTGTACTATAATGAAAAAGTAGAACCACAAAGTGCACCATACCACGATTTAATAGCAGCATTTATGGTAATGGTGGAACTTCTGGTTTAGATTCCCAAAAAAACCATCGGTCATTGGCACCAGCTTAGTTTTAGTTTTGTATTCCGTTTAGAAGACTTACAAGTGTCATATTTAGTTGGACGGTCTGTTTAAGTCAATATTCAGTAAATAAAAAAAATAAAAATAAAATAATACACCATTCAGTGTCTCCCTTTAATAGATAATTGGGTATGGGTCCATCGGTAAGCACTATTAGTTTTGTTTACACACCTTAAGATAATAGGCTTAACGCGTCAGCTTAGAGCAGACAGGAGATGGGAGGAAATGGGCATCAAAGTAAAGATATTAGTGAAATATGAGAATCCACTTTAGTCATCAGGAGCAACCTATACCCACGTGTGTTATGTATGTAAGAAGCATAATAAATAGGCTAGAATGTCAATGAAGGAGACTCAAGGCAAAGTCCGGTTTTAATCATTACTTACATCACTGTGTACTTAGCATCAATGTGAGGCACACTCTAGCGCAACAAACGATAACTAAATGAAACACTGAGATCTATACGTAACAAGCTCTTTATCTACGAAAAAGAACATACAGCTAGGGCTTTCTAGAATAAATGAGATATTAAATCATAAAAGAATTAAAAATGAATAAAAAGACAAATGGATACACCAACCTTTGATCATTAAAACACTGTTTTATTAAAAAAAAAAACCAGTTCATTCTATAAATCACTCGTTGTTATAAATCCAACCTTTCAGGAGATCTGATTACTCTATCTGAATGAGCAACTCTCCCCATAGGTATCAATGAAGTCCGAGGAGCTCCATTACTTTCATTAGTATGCAGATCTTTCTCAATCTTAGGTGTATTCTGACTGACGTGTATGCCATTTAGAATTATCGTTTTCCAATCCTAATGTACGCCAAACACCCTTATCACCTGCTGAACTCGAATTAAATGTCTGTGACAATCGTGTTACTGGGGCAATTGGCTGATTTTTCTTAGACACATTCAAACCCTGCTTAGTTCTGTCATTGTTTTCTTGAGCTTGATGACAAGTGCTGCTCTTCACACTTTAGATTTTCTCATACCTAATTCTCATGAGGAATGAGTGATTTATGTATATTTTTATGCATCTTGCACTCACTCCATTGACGAAGATCACGTCTATTGCCCTCATAAATTGCACCATTAAGAGTTCGGACAATGTATGTGCGGGGCCAGCTACCAACACATATGGCCGTTCCATTTTTGTTTTGGTGATTGCTAAATCCAAATTGGACAATTCCTACTCGAAAGTGGCATGGAGCCTGTCTGTTCATCTCAGCATTTATGATGTTCCCGCTGGAAATTTTCAAGTTGAACTTTTAGTTGATGTGGTGGATACTTAGATATGAAAACACCAATGAACTGGTACTTGACTTGTTAATCTATATGGCATTGGCATTTCTGTCTAATATTGTGATACTTCAAGAAGCGTTGAAAGATAGGCCATGTCTGTTCCATCAAATTCATGTCTGTTCCATCACATTCAGCTTTGCAAAGGCCCAAATTTATCTTCTGAACAGCCACTTCAATACAACTATTTGATTTTGGATACAATGGAGATGACAAATTATGACAAATATCCCAAGCTTTTAAAGAAACAATGAAGAGCATCAAAGTCAAAGGGGGGCTTGATATCTTACCAATTTGTTCAGTACCCCAACCTTGAAAAAAAACTAACTTAAAACTAATGACTACAGCTGAAGTTGTGTTGGTCATCAGTTCAGTATACATATTCAGAAAAATGGTCAGCTACCATTAAATAATGACGATCCTTAACTTCAGAAAATTCGGCAGCCACTCTTTGCCAGGGATGTGATGGAATCTGACAGTCCAAAACGGATCATTAGGATTAAAGTCTTGGTGTTGCTAACACACTTTACAAAAGGCAATAACCATGTTCCAAGAGGGAAAAACATTTGTTGCATTTTTAGAAACGCTTGGTTTCTCAGATTACTGGTAAACCGCAGTTACACTGAAAGCAACTGGTATTAGCTAGGAAGTTAAAAACCAGAGTAGTTCCAGCACATACCGGTCACTTTTAATGTAATGGTTATTTATCCACTTCATTACCATTTCTTTGTAACGAGCTGTTAATACGTTATGAACATGTCGGTTTAAAAGTGAAAATCACAACTTTTGTGCATTATTACTACGATCCTAGTCCTTTTGAATTAGCGTTTACGATTATTAAAATGATCTCACTGTTGCCGATTCGAAAAAGAAGTTTATTTGATGTTTGCAGTATTTTAAAGTAGCAGTATGTTTATGAGGGGGAGCAGGCTAGAGGCCAAGGAGTACAACATACTTACACCAGCCTCAAGCTCTGATCAAAAATCATTGATCGACCACGGACTCAAACTTTCCACTCTCAGATCGTTTACTATCTGTAATTTTGTGCATTCATTTCAAACAGTCATGAGGTTGGATGCTTCTGGGTCTCTCTCCTGACCAGTTTGCCCTTCAAGATTGCTTTCTCAGCATTGTGGCTCATTCAGTTGCTCCATAGTGTGACTGGAATTCTGCTGCCATTGCTCAGCAATTCATAACTCACTCGCTGCCTGGACAGCACTGCTCTGACTGAACCCAACCAAGCTATGGAGCTCGTGCACAAGGGGCAATGAGCCCAGACGAAGGGAAAGGCCTGCTGGGATTGTAGAGACAGCCGTTCATCTTCCCCCTCCCAAAGTTTGTTACCCTCTGGGGAACATGTACAACTTTTCAGCGTTCTGCAACAGTTCACACAAGAGTCTACGTTTGAACACTAAACTGCTTAGTCTGTTTTCACTAATTCTGCAAACCTATTGTTAATACTGAATGCATTCACAGATAATCGTCTGAAGATCCAAACAAACACTTGAATTGGTGGCCTAGCCAAGATAGACACTTAATGTCCGGGAACGAGAAGTAAGTCTGAAGCAACCAGGTGCCGACAAGAACGTCCAACATTGTGACTGTAAACCCAGGCATTCTCAGACAAAGCATAATCTGGAATACAAAGGTGAGACGTACGTGGTTCAACCTACCCTTCGTCCCATAACGGAACATGAAGAAGCATACACTGAAAGGCTGGGTTCCACTTTGTTACACTTAGTCATCCGGGTTTAATTACTCTTGTCTTACTTCATTTCTCACTTTCGTGCCTCCTGACAAGACTTGAAAACCAACTAATTGTCGGAGGATTGTGGTTGATTTTGTGTTTTGTTGCGAACTTGATTTTGGTTGATCTTTGCAAGATATTTAATTAAAAGGACAAAACAGATACCTGAAACGTCGTTCTCGAGGAGCGAGGCAGTAGTCGGGATATTTACAGAGAGGTGATGCGAATGTCACAAAAGTTATTGAGTTGCACTCTTGTAGAAACACCACTGTGGCATAGGTCATATCTGAAGCTCACTGCCGCACCGACAGTTCAAGAGGGAATACTTCAGTGGATGCACATTCAACAGTCCATGGTATACCCGTCAGCCGCCACGCCACATTTTTCTTAACCACAGAACAGCTGCCGAATAGTCACCAGAAAATATTTGGCTAGAGCCGCACATTTTGAAGTTTTAATGCATTAAAATGAAATAAAACAGTCACCTGGTCTCGACTGCCATATTTTTCATAATTTTAAAATCATAAGCTCTTGCCAGCATATAAAATCCATTTGCCTATGCCTCCCCCCTACAATTCATCATTTTCTTGTGCACTGAGTTTCGTCGTTGATATCCGTGCTTCATTTCGATAGATTTAGCCAAAAATTAGTAGGCAGCCTATCGAATAAATAGTTGGCCGGTGGTGGTCACAAAATTTGTGACTACCCACAATTTAGCTGAAATTTATGTTAAGCCGGCCGAAAATGACAAAATAATGCAGCTGAGGGGTATAGTCCATGTGGGCAGTACTTCATCGGAAGCACATTAAAGAGTCCATAGTGGTAACTGTAACATATATGTTACCATATGCGTGGGTTCTGACTTAACAAGGTCCCACACCATCAAGGTGTGGTCGGGCAGAGTAAAGACCAGAGGAGTAGTTTAAAGCTTGGCAATAGGCTAGCAAGGCAAGCAAGCCATTATATACTTGGATGTGCACAAGGCACCCCCTGAAGGGTGTGCATACAACTAATCATAGCAAGCAGAGTGGCAAGGCCATTAGAGGTAACTAAACAATGTTAAAATTGGGTAACACTAGTTTGCTACACCTTAGCTCATATACCACACTCAACCCTCCGGAAAAAGGTGTGTAAGTGTCACAAACATAGAAGGAAAAAAATTGATATATCTACGTACAATTTATACCCAATATATACATAAAACACAATCCCTAACCCCCTAAGCTAGGTTAGCAAGTTAATATTGCTTTTCCTCTTAATACTATTTTTAAATCCATTTTAACATATAACAAATATGAATTTATATATTTTTTATACTATATATATCAAGTGACAAGTTCTCGATCATGGATCTGAGTGATGCTTTCTGCAAGTTGACCTTGAAGAAGACTCTAAACCCGCCCTTACAATTAACACCTGTTTAGGGTTATTCCAGTGGGAAAGAGTTCTATTAGGGCTAGCGAGTGCTCCTGGGATTTTCCAGAAGCGCATTGAACATATGCTGAAGGATATTCCTAAATGCCAACTTTTTTCGATGATATTTTGGTTAGGATCAAATTAACTATCTTAGCTATGTCATTAATAAATATAGAATGTCTAACCTTCCAGAGTACCTTGGTGCCATAAGGTTTGTTCCAGAACATAGTAATGCTCAACAGTTAAGAAGTTACTTAGAGTTTATGAGCCAGTATCGAAAATGTGCCCACCAGGCACATCTCTGCTAGTTCTCCTAAACAAGTTCTTGATGGAAGAATGTTCTGAGGCCGTGGCTAACGGAAAAAAAGCATTTTTAGACTCAAAGGTTCTGGTGCATTATGACCCAAATCTTCCATTAAAACTAGTTTATAACGCATCCCCTGTAGGGGTCGGCACAGCACTTGTACCTACAATGCCTACTCGGGGACCTATTGTATTATGTTTCCTATGCAGAACTTTCCTATGCTCTATTTGACCATGAAGCACTTTTCATAGTGCTTGGGGTTAAGAGATTCCATCAATTTCTTTTCGCAGGAAGTTTGGTAGTAAGGTTGCCATACCAGCTATGGCTGCAGCTCGCATTCAGCATGGGCACTGTTCCTGAATGGCTACCAGTTTGAGCTACAGCACATTCCGGGCAAACAGAATCTAACAGCCGACTATCTATCATGAATGCCTTTGCGGTAAACGTCTCTGTCGAAAAAACACCAGGTGATCGAGTCATGAAATTACAGACTATTGATTCTTTGCCTGTCTCGTCAGAACAATTTGAACATTTAACACTTTAAGGATAAAAGTTTGTCCAACGTATTCCGTTATGCAACGAGGCTATGCCTGACAGGGTGAGTGATGAAAGCTTAAAACCGTATTTGCACCGCAAAAACGAGCTATCTCTAGAAGGTAAAGCTATTTTCTGGGGGCACAGATTAGTAATCCCAGAAATATTATGACCACATGTTTTAGCCGAATTACATCTTAGTCACTGTGGGATTACTTTCTCCCGTGATGATTCTACCATTGCCACTAGGCTGAATAATTTTTTTCAAATACTTTACATCCTTCCTCTTATTCTGAACCCATTCCATTTGCAACCAGCAAAGTTCATTTTGGCAATGCTGATGTCTTATCTGCTTTCAAATCAATCCCTAAAGGATAATTTTTCTTCTGGCCCCGATAACATACCTCCGATTTTTTTCGTAAATGTGCGGAATCTATCGCCAACCCCCTTTTTAAAAATTTTTCCAATTCTTTTACTTCTAGCTCCTTTCCGTCTGACTTGTTGGAAGGATGCTCATGTTACCCCAATTCACAAAACTGGTTCCCCTTTCCTTGTTAGTAACTATGGGCCTATCAGTCTCCTTTCGTCAATATCCAAAATCCTTGAACAGCTGGTCTATTTTGAACTTTTTACTCAGTGTTGTCAACTTAATATTCTCCCGACTACCTAACACGGGTTCCTTCCTAAACGCTCTTGCCTTACAATTCTCCTTTCCACTTATGAACCTATTACTAAACTACTGGCCTACCCTGCGACCTTGTTTTTTTCGATTTTAGCAAAGCATTTGACACTGTCTCCCATTCTAAGTTACTTTCTAAACTCGCGCACTTTGGTTTTACTCCTGGAATCATTTCCTGGCTTAATTCGTATCTTCAATTCAAGCGTCAGCATGTTCTTCGTGGTTCCTATGCCCCCTGGCTTCATATGACTTCAGGAGTGCCTCAAGGCTCCGTTCTTGGCCCTCTCCTTTTAACATTTTTATTTCTGACTTAACATATGTTATTCTTTCCTCCTCCAATGTCTGTTACGCTGATGACTTGAAATTTTTTCTGACTCTGTCTCTTGCCAGTTGCTTCAAGATGATATCCAACGCATCTCTGATTGGTCAACTGCAAATTCCTTTTTCTTTAACACTGATAAATGCCATGTTCTTTACTTTGGTCACAACAACCAGCACTTTCATTACAGTCTGTCCGGAAAGCTAATTACTTCTGTTGCTAGTTATACGGACCTTGGTATCACTGTTGACAGTTCTCTTAACTTCAATCTTCACAATGAAAATGTCATTTCTAAAGTTTTAGGAAGGCACATTTCATTCTAAGGGGTTTTCTGATGTCATTCCTTCCCTTTTTACTGTCTTATTCAAAACTTTCCTTCTTCCACTTTTCGATCATTGCTCTTAAATCTGCCACCCTTACAATCTTTACTCATTGAACTGCCTTGAAAATTGTCAGTAACGCCTTACTAAATGGTGTCCCACCATTCGTTCTCTGCCCTACCCAGACTGGCTACGTAGGCTTCAACTTACTACCATTCAAAACCGCTTTCATCGTGGGGATATGATCCTTACTTACCAAATTACTCATAACCTCCTTAAAGTTTACTCTGATTTTTTTTTCACCGAACTTCAATTTTACTCGTGGTCATCCTTTTCGCATCTGTAGTACTGTGTCCTGGACAAAACTTCGCTTCCTGTTCTTTTTGGAAAGGGTTGTCCATGCCTGGAATGCCCTTCCCTCTCATGTTCCTTGTGCCCCCATCTCTTAATGCCTTCAAATCTCGTTTTGATATGTTTGTTCGTTAATTTTTGATGTTTGATTGGGTGGGTGGGTGGTTGCTTCGTGTGCCTTTTCCTTTCTATTTCTATGTCTATTGTGTGGATTAAAGCTCTTGCACGTTCAAAAGTATGGTGGCCTGGTATAGATAAAGACCTTCAATACACTGTAAAAACCTGTGAAGCTTCCCAACTTGATAAATAGAATTTTTCAGGACGAAAACATGTGCGGGAGCGTCCAGCTAAACTCTGGTCGCGCTTACATATTGATTATGAAGGACCATGTTTTGGAAGGAAATGTTTTTATATATCCAGGATACACACTCGAAATTCCCATTTGTATTTTCAATGAAAACAACTACTAGTGCTCACATTATTAAAATTTTGTTGGAGTTACTTGCTACATTTGGATCGGTGAACATTTTGGTCTCTGATAATGTACCAATTTTCGTAGTTTAGAATTTAACAGTTTCCTAAACGAGTGTGGCATCAGGCACATAACTAGCATTCAGTATATTCCGGCTAGCAATGGGGCAGCAGAAAACCTGGTTCGCTCATTTAAAAATTCTGTAAAAGATAGCCTTACAAAGGTCTAAGTTTAGAAACTTCACTGTTAAATTTTCTTATGGCAGCACACAATGTACCGCATAGCTCAGCGCAACATATACAAGTGGATATTTCAAGGAAGGCACCCGAGAACATGCCTATCACCAATGATACCAACTGCAAATGATACGTGTGAAATTGCACAAGACCATTAATTAAACACAGCAGCTAATAAGCCACAAATAAGCTTTGAAGTTCACCAACTTGAACTTGTAAGGTTTAGAGAGTATAAACCAAACTCTAAACATCAGTGGCAAGCAGGGAACGTGATTCATTAAGTATGAAAATTTGTGTAATATTGTAAGAAATAAAATTGAAGTTTACAAGAAGCTCGCCGATCAACTGCGTAATAGAAAGGAATTCACTTCATGTCCCAGTTCTGATTCGATCAACTGGCGTGAAAACTCGGTTTTTCAGTCACCAGAGGGTGTAAGGCCTCGAGTCGAAAGTATAGAACTCGAAATTGAAACACCAAGTTTGAGAGCGCTGATAACATATGACACTGAGAGTTCGGAAATGCCGACCATTCATTTAAGATCTTCGCCTATTGTTGAAGACTTCTGTCATCAGCATTGCCGAAGACCTCTGTTCAAACGTCACCACGACCGACTTCACTTTTGCTGTTTGTTTTATTACCAAGTGTCGGAGGTGTGCACCAGTAAAACGGGATGATTTAGTGAAACTTAACTGCATACCAAAACTGATTATGTTCCAGGCTGGTTTTGCAACCTAGACAGTTGGTAAACTCAGGCTTAAATGCTGTGGGGGACCAATTTAGGAAAATGAAGACTACCTCACCAGATTCAGGACTTCTGTTAGTGGACCGATTTTTGAGGTGGCAGCTCGGATAGTCGTCGAAAGCAAGTAGACATAGGATCAGCAATTTTTTTGGCTAGTCGGCAAGGGAACGTTTGACTACCCGTTCTCCTTTTATTTGAAGGTATTTGTAGGAGTTTTTGTCCCTCAAATAGGTGAAGACTTGTTCGCAAGTGTGCCACATCTAAAAGCACTAAAGTTATAATTACACTCTTAATGAAAAGTTATGGGAAGGCTATGTAGGCCTATATCAATTGTAATAATTTTTCTACTTATTTTAACGTCTATCAGCGATGCAGATATAACTTCTAAGCGTTCAGTCAGTTAACGCATCTTGTCTTAATATATCTAGTACTTGGAGACCATTAGTGGGTCTTCAAATTCTCTTAGTCCCAACATTAGTAGTATTAATTGGAGTTTTGAAAGTGTATCTAAAGGTTTGGCCATAATGACTAAACCACCGCCAAGAACACACAAAAATGAAGCTTTCGATGCCACTAGTGAAAGCTGGACTGTCTATTTAAAATGAGCCAAACTACATTTTGACGCTTTTGACGCTTTGTACCATATTGTGATCACTGGTGCCTAGCTTCTCAACAATGTCAATGTCAAAAATGGCCCGTTCATCATCTGTGAGAATAAATATCAAGAATATAACGGGCGCTGAAGGGCTCGGTTACCAACTGCGTAAAACCACAGTCAGAAATTTCCTCTGAAAAAGTGTTCTGGACACCATCAGTGGAAGAGAAAGTGTTCCAGTTGGCAGTGAAAAGATTTAAATCACCGAACACAATATTAGAACAACCAGGAACTAATGCTGACGCATGCAGCAGTTTTAGAAAGCAGATCAATATTAAAACCATATCAGATATCAGACAAGGTAAAGTGTAGTTTCCATTTTGGGAGTCTAACTGTGAAGGATTCAACTTAGTTTGCAGAGCTGCTCAAAAAAAGATTAATGCCTTTTTCGGTAAATTAAAGTGATTCCTCCCACATGGGAGCCTTAGTCACGATGTATGACTTCAAAAGGGAGACCGTTAAGTATTAATGTATCTGGCATGGTGTCGTTAAGCCAGGTCTCAGTCACAAAGGTCAGGTCTATGTGTTAGCTGCCAAAAGCAAGTGGAAAACCTCTACGTTAGCATATAAGCCACGCGCATTGAGCACGGAGCAATTAAGTTATAAGGAGGAGTAATGCAATATGTGCGACAAGTGGCGTGATCAGATGCTGGACAGACCAAATTTGGGGTGCATCTGCTGCGTGGAGGCAGGCGGTACGAGGTGGTGGGGTGTCGATGACACGTTAAAGTTCCCATTTAATGTGTCCAGTTTTCCGACAGGAGTCCAGCAGGCTGGGTTGGGTTCCAGTCGAGGATTACGTGTTCATCAGCAAGTATTTTCTTTCTTTGACTGGTAAGGTGCACACCATCCCTAGCCATCGAGGATCTGTTGGAAAAGACGTGCCGGTCCATTGAAACAAAATTGTTTTCATGAATGCATCTTGAGCGTAGGAGGAAGTTAGCATGTGAAACCCTGCGGTCATCTGCGGAGTTGGGATTGATCAGCCGGGGAAACAGTCCAACAAAAGAAATGCTAGAGAGAGGTCAAATATAGTCTACTTCGAAGGCATTTTTGGTGAGGCACTCAACGATGGTATCTGGGAGGTCACAGTGAGTATTGTTAGATCCCACACAGACCACAACATGGACATCCTGGTCAGCATTTTTAAGGATTGAGTTAAGCTCACTCGAGATTTGCTAGACTACAGAACCAGGGAAGGTCCATGTAATAGAATTAGGAATGGCATGCACCGTGAGAGCATGTACATTTGAATCTCCAATGATTATAATTTGCTTTGCGCCCTAGTGCTGCTGCTGGTATTGTGACAAAAATGGAGGAACCTGCAAGGTTGTATTTGTTTAAAAGTGCAATGTATTCTTGGCAGGATCTGGTAAAAGGCTGCCTGGTATCGGCCTTTTTTTCCATGTTGCCTGGCAAAAGATGTTTTCCTTTTGGATGCTGATGAGTTGGATTTGCTTTTGACTTCTGGCGGATAGTAATGCAGGTGGGGAGAACGAAATTGGTTTGAAATTATATGCCAGTACTACACTGATGTGGGACAGGTGAGGTGGTGTAGTCTGGAGAATGCGCCGAAGAATGGGGAGTAGGCCTAGGTGTAAATGATGGTGTGACAGCAGATAAAAGAGTAACATGTGTTGAGCATAGCTGGGGCAAACCATCAGCAGTGGAGAACAGAAGTGTTTTAACTTCAAAAGCAAGGTTTGGTTTAATATTACATGGTATGTGCACTGGGTCATCATGCTTTTTTTTTTTGTTTTAGTCAACATCTGGGACTGTGTTTTCACTAAGGTTGTACCGAGTACATTTTTTCCTGCCGAGCCGATACCGAACCGAGCGCTCAAAAAATGCCTGGTACACCGAGCAGAACCGGGCCGATCAGTGATGCCGAGCAGAACTCTGCACCTTTATTAATCACAGGGTGCTGCTAGGAGTGCCAGATTTTTTATACTTTCTCACATTCCAACATTTCATTTTTTTCACATTTTTCACATAAATGCATTTCATTTTTCTCACACACCTAGTTTTCATAGTTGTATCACTGTTTCTTCTTTTTCATATACATATCACTTTCACAACTCTTTTTAATACATTTTTTTTCTTTTCCAGTAACCATTGTAATTTCTCTGTAATTTCACTTAAGAAAGCGACTCCGTCAATAAACCAATCAATTTTTTTTCGTGTTCTAACAATGAACATGTCTGCGTAATTTCGGGCCAAAAATGAAGAACGATAATTTTACTTTTAATAGTGCGAGTTGCCTTACTTTTCACACAACACTCGTGTTTTTTTTTTATTATCTCCTTATTACTTTCTGGAAAATTTTCACATTTTTCACAACAGCAGCATCCCTGTAATCAGCACTCGCAAAATGCCAAGCAAACTTCTAGACAGAACAATTCTTTGTACTATTTCTGTGGTAATCCTTCAACTTTCGTGCAGCAGGAACCATGCATACATCATAATCATCGACTGGAATCTTCCAAAATGATGCGCGCGTTCAAGGTCCAGTGGTCACAGGATTGCGCGCTAAGACTAGACGGGAGCCGTGCTCTGCTCTGCTCGTTTTGGCAGCTTGGTATCGGTACAACCTTAGTTTTCACCCATAAGGATATTAGGTTTTATCTGAGGTACTTGCAAGGTTGGGGCACTTGAGTATTCTTAAGGTTTGAACAAATATTGGACAGCATGGCTACTTGATTACGAACATGTCCTGAATTTTTTCCAACACCTTAAGACTACTTGTCACAGTATTTCCCAGCGAGTCGAGGAAAAGTGCAATTTGAGCGTTAGGAGTGACATTCGAAGAGGACTGTGCATTCAATTTGTTAGTGCCCTCTAATGGACTCGCAGTGTAGTCGTAAGTAGACATCAATGGTGGCAAGCTTACAGCACTGGGAAGGGTGACGCCTTCAGTACTTGATTTTGTTGAGGTTACATTACGTTTATTAAGGGTGAGATTAATGCTGCTCAGATCAAGATCCCGTTCCAATCTGAGTTCATCTTGAAGAGCTTCCACAGTTTTCTCCAATTTCGAGAATGCAGTTTCATTTAAAATGGTGGAAGATTTATCCACTTCTGAAAATGGAGAAAAGGTATATGAGTGGGGCAGATATTCGGATTGCTCTGAAAGGCACAAACTTCCCATGGAAGAGTTCGAAGAATTGGCCGACCACGGATCAGGCAAATTTATGTTGTTAATTTTCGGAATAATGGAAGAAGGGTTTGGGGTCGACGACATCCTGAAATCCGCAAAAGTTGTGTTTTAGTTAGCCACGGTTTCTGCACCAAAAACGTGACTTGGCAAAACATCTTTAGCAATCAAAGAACGAGGATTTACCTTTGTCTTGCATTGCCTTGGAAGTGACGACTTTTAGTTTGTGTCTTTCTTTTGTTGAATTAAATGGAAGTAAGTTGATGAGAGCGACGTATAATGATGCACTAAAAAGTTCACGAAGACATCTCAAGCAAGGAAAAAAGTTTTAAAAAACTATATAAACGTGCCGTATAAACTGCTTCTTCCCCTTCTCAAAAAGAAAAAAGAAAAAGAGAAAAAAAATTTCTTTTCAGCGATGGTGGGATTTGAACCAAGCCAACAATCGAGCAGACCAAAGTCAACCAAGATGGCTACCCCCCACACGAAGGAGACAGTGGCAAATCTAAATGGAAAAGCGCAAAATGCATAATAAGGTCTTGGGGGATTCATGAATTAGTATGACTCACCCAATATTTCGAAGAAGCATGGAAACAACAAAAAAGAGAACAAATTCCGTAGCACAACACATCTTCAACACATCGTTTAAGTGGGCTTCACATCAGTCCCCCCAAAAATTAGTTCTGGTTGTGTGCACTTTCTGGTCACACACTTCATGTAATAGTCATTGCAATGCATGCTACTGGTTGTCTCTACCATCCGATTCGTTGTTGTAAGTGCAACTTCCTAGTGTCTCAAAGTGTCAGCCATTGAATGCTGTATGCTAATTAACTGATGTTACATAGGCTGCAACATGCTGGTAATAAACGTGTGTCTTGTATCATCTACACCAGTACCATCTCTCTTAGTTTAGTAATAGCAAATAGTATTAGCCCTGTAATGTGTTAGGTTAAATACACGTCAATGGTGACGAGGGTTATGGCTTAGGCCTACCTCATGTTAAAAGCTTAAAAGTCGTACTTGTATCTTCTAACTTTCGCTCCAAGTCTAGAGGTAAGATGAAATTTTATTATTTTGGTAAATAATAATAGTCATCTGTAAGGGGATGGATTTGAGCAATACTTTATTCAAACAGTTCATTCGTCGCTGTGTGTAGACATTTCTGGTTAATTATAGCTTACTGCCAGGAATTTATACAATTATCCCTTTTACGTTAACTTGTAAATGCTAATTCTTCAATTAATTACGTCAATGTGATGCATTGCTGTTTTCACTGCTAGGCTATACTAGTAAGGTGAACTGAGAAAATCTAAATTATAGGTGGGGCCAATAGCTCTACTTTACAGGGAGAACTCATTAAGAAAACTATAGATGTATAAGCCACTGTCGAGTTAGCATTTTCACTTGAGGCTGCTGACCTTAACTAAACTGAGCTAAAAAGTAGTTCAAGCAATGTCAATTTTGTTGCACGTGCTAAAAGTAAGAGTAAAAAACAAACTGTTCTCTAAGTCTGATTCTTCTAGTTCCAAAGTTTGATTTGTTTTTGTTGTGGCTTTAAGGGTCACGGGCAAAGCCATTGCGAGTATTGGGACTATAAATGTGGCCGCTCTCACAAAAAGGTTAATTTAAAAGCTGTCTGCAAAAAACCTATACAGTTTAACCCCGAAGTTGCGTCAATAAGTACGCAGTCGCATTCCAAAGGCAGTGGTAAAAACCATAAATATGGCAAAAAAAAACAATAGAGCTCATTTAGTTCAGTAGAATGAGATTTCAGATGAAAGTGAGAATTCCAGTGAGTGTGATGGTTCTAGCGAGTCTGATGACTACTTGCAGGCCAATATTCCAAGCATCAATCGTGTTAAGGTGGCGAAGTGGACGGTCCTGTGCAATATCAATGGTGTTGACTTACCACTAGAGGCAGATTGTGGTTGCAATGCAACAATTTTAACATTCAGTTGGTATCATAAACACTTTCAGGATTGAGAATTATTGCAAACTGATAATTTCGTAAAATCATGGACAGGACAAATAGAAAAGGTATACGGACACATCCGCGATGAAGTTAAAATTGATAACAGGACTGAGCAGGTTCAAGCCTCGATTTCAAAATATAAGCAGGTACCCTTAATGAGCAAGGATTTGATTGCCATTTTTTACTATGATCTTTAACAATTTTATCATTTGGTTTTCATTCATATTAAAAGGCTTCAACAAGAAGAAGCCGTAGTGGTGAATAGGCCAGCTATCATCCCGGAAGTTTCGACAACAAAATTTCCGGAATTATTTAAACCAGAGTTCGGTTGTTTTAGGAATTTTAAGGCTAAAACTAAAGCTTATGCCTGATGCAGTTCCTATTTATCGCAGGGTTAACCGGTCCCACTTGCCTTGCAGGATAAAGTCAATGCTGAAATCAAATGGTTGGTATAATGTGAGATTTGGAGCCAGTAAGCGCTAGCAATTGGGCTACTCCAATTGTGGTCGTGCATAAAGCCAATGGAGAAATCAGGATCGTTGGTGATTACAAAACAACTGTAAATTCACAACTCGAAATTGAGCACTATCCAGTTCCCACTGCTGCTGAATTATTTGGAAAGCTCTCCGGAAGTGACACCTTCAGTGTGATTGACCTCAAGGATGCGTTCTTCAGATGGAGCTAGACCCAGAATCACAAGAAGCCTTAGTTATTAACACACCTTTGGGTCTTTTTTAATTCTTTGGTGCCCATTTGGCTTGGCTGGTAGTCCAGGAATTTTTCAGCATCTTCTGGTGAGCTTTACAGTGGGTATTCAAAACTGAGAACCATTTTATGATGATATCCTAGTTAGTGGCAAGTGTGTTCAACATGATGACAGCCTTAACCAGCCATTGTCAGCCTTGCAAGATTCAGGGGCTCACTAAGGTCTGGAGAAGTGCAAAATTGCTCAATCAGAACTGAAATATTTAGGTCTTAAAATCGATTCAGAGGGGCTGACAAACCTACCCGAGGTGATTGAAGCAGTGACTGACGTGCCAAACCCACGTAACATGCCTGAATTACAAAGCTTTTTAGGTTTTATAAACCAGTACACTAAGTATCTCCCAAATTTGGCGCATGAATTAGCATGAATATAGCTAAAGCTTGCTGTAGATGCCTCTCCATTCGGAATGGGTTATTGTCTGTTGCACACTCTCCCTAGTGGACAGGATAAACCAATCGCATTCACCTCAAGGAAGCTGACAAAAGCAGAGCAGGCCTATTCCCAATTCGACCAGGAAGCACTTGGAAGTTCGTGGGGTTGGGGGAGGGGTCAAAAAATTCCACCAGTACCATTGTTCTAACCAATTTACGTTGCAAACAGACAAGAAAGTGTTATTGTTGATTTTTTGTCCTAAAAACGGTATTCAACAGATGGGTGCAAGTCGAATACAGCGTTATGCCATGCAGCTTAATGGGTATTCATATTAGGGTGCTTCAAAAAAAACTTTTTTTTCAAAAAAACCTTTCTCCCTGGCTATTTTCCCATTTCACTTGTCAATGTGAGTTGCCACAAAAAGTTTTAGGTCATTGAGGCATTCTAAGCCTTGCCGCCAGGTTTTGAGTGTTAATACAGGTAAATTCCATATACAACGTAGTACACATATACAATATAACATACACGTGAAGGTATATAAGCTATATTTAAAGCTGTAATAAAATTCATTGATTTAAGCCTTTTCTTTTTTCTCATTCTAGTGTCTGACTGCTAAATAGTATCACCTGTCCACCACTTCGCCAACAAATTAGGGCAAAAACAGCAGAAACCCGTGTCCTACGTCATAAAACTTAAGTGGCTATTTGGGTTGAAGAACTCCATACTTTTCGAATACCAACCCAAGTAGATGTACTGAATTTATTTTCTACCTGACAGATGACCCAATAAAACATGAAAAATTTTGTAACTTTAATGGTGCAGTAGTAGAGAAAGTTCTTGTGGATGTGCAAAAACAATGGGAGAAGGCTGGGATTGAAACTCGGCTCAAGGATAAGGTGAAAGCAAAACTCCTAGATCTCTATGGTCTCTACCAGCTTGTCCAAAAAGCAAAGGGAAAGAGTCAAATGAGTAGAAGGAATAATCATTCATTGAAGACGTGACTAATTATTTCTTTATTTATTGCACCTAAAAATGCTCAGCCGAAGATTGAGTCTGACAGGTTTTGTCAACGACACGAATGAAGATGTGAAATTTCTTCAAGCTTTGAAGGAAGGAACAAAAGTCTAAATGGGCACATAAGTAGTGAAGAAGTTGCATCGGGACAGTTTGAAATTACTCAGAAAAATGTAGAAGCAACACGAAAAATCTTCTGCTGAGCATTTTGAAGTGCAATAAAGAAATATTTAGTCATTCGTCAATGAACGATTGCTCCTTCTGCTCATTTGACTCTTCCCCTTTGCTTTTTTGGACAAGTCGGCAGGGACCATAGAGATCTAGGAGTTTTGCTTTCACTTTATTCTTGTTCCGAGTTTCAATCCCAGCCTATTACGATTGTTTTTTGCACATCCACAAGAACTTTCTCTGCTACTGCACCATTAAAGTTACGAAACTTTTCATGTTTCATTGGGCCATCTTTCAGGTAAAAAAAAAAATCTCAGCACGTCTTCTTGGGTTGGTATTCGAAAAGTATAGGGAGTTCTTTAATCATGTTCGTAAGTAACCATACTTAAGTTTTATGACGTAGGACACGGGTTTCTGCTGTTTTTACCTTAATTTGTTGGTGAAGTGGTGGACAGGTGATACTATTTAGCAGTCAGACACTAGACTGAAAAAAAAAGAAAAGGCTTAAATCAATGAATTTTATCACAGCTTTAAATATAGCTCTTATACCTTCATATATGTGTTATATTGTATACGTGTACTACGTTGTATATGGAATTAACCTGTATTAACACTCAAAACCTGGCGGCAAGGATTAGAATGCCTCAAATGACCTGAAATTTTTTTGTAGCAACTCGCATTGACAAGTGAAATGGGAAAATGGCCAGGGAGAAAGGTTTTTTGAAAAGAAGTTTATTTTGGAGCACCCTAATGCGTATGACTTGCAACGCATTGATTATACTATACAGGGTGGTCCAAAAGTCGGGCCTACCTGAATATATCCTAAATGGTGTCAAAAATCCTGAAAACAAGTTTATAGTAATAATGAGTAAACAGCGGGTATTCAGATGAGTGTAAAGACGATGACCTTGAAGACCTCCATCAAGGTCATCGCGTTGCTAACTTCTAAAGGAAGCACCGTAGACCATCAGTGCAAATTTGAAAGTTGTAGGTAATCATTAAAAACTGCCAACCCAAGAAACAGAATGGAAATCCATGTAGAAACGCCAGAGTTATGT
>JAHWFP010084594.1:0-18117 GCA_023313725.1 Lithobius niger
ATCAGTAAACAGGCGCTGATAACCGGCGTACTGAGAACTCAGCCGCCGGAACTCCTGTAAGTACCTTGCTGGTAGAGTGGAACCCTTCGGGAGGGACGCCAGAGCAAAAAAAAAAACTGCCACCTGGGACAAGCCAAGGGGCAACTGGCATTCTCCCAAGCCTCAAGACGCAGGGCATTTCAAAGGCTATCTCCTGACAGGACTGCTGGAGCCTATCGCGGAAATCACCCTTACCCACCCTGCGTCTACCGACTCGCAAGTCTGGCCCAAAAACCATGGACCAAGCAGGACTGGATTGCACAGCACGCAAACGCACAGCATACTGAATGGCAAGCTGTCGCCGACGAATGGCCAAAGGTGGCTCCGAGGCCTCAGCATAGAGGCTGACCACTGGAGAAGTTCGAAAAGCCCCAGTCGCCACACGCAGGCCACTGTGATGCACAATGTCCAACATCCGGAGAGTAGAGTCGCTAGCCGAATCATAGACCATACACGCATAATCAAGTTTGCTGCGGACAAGGCGCAGCATGGCAGCAACATGGCGCAACATGGCAGCGCGGTAGAGGCGCGGTAGAGGCGCAACATGGCAGCGCGATCGGCACCCCATGAAGTGCCCGACAGGACCCGCAAGATGTTAAGCGCCCGCAAAGCCTTGTCTTTAAGCTGACGTAAGTGTGGAAGCCAAGACAACCTGGAATCGAACACCAGACCCAGGAAACGTGCCTGTGGGACAACAGGAATTTGTGCCTGTCCCAAGTACAGGCAAGGATCCGGGTGCAGGATCCGGGGTCGATTCGGGACCTTTGTTTGTCTGAATGAGTACTACATACCATGTAAGTTATAACCATGACTTTTCTGACACCCTGTATTTTAACTGCTGTTAAAGTATTAACCTAATACCTAAATCAGTGGCGTGTACAGCATACAGTCAGACTGGCAGGTGCCCACCTGCATTGGGGGCCCCGGCTGACCTATCAATTGCAAGCAAACTTGCAAATTTTAAATTTCATCATGTCTACACATACAGCACCTCGCCCTGGGAGTCCCATAGTAACTTACAAGTAGAAAACGTTGTTTCCTTTCTTGGACAAGAGGATAGTTTGAAAGCTGCGCAAAATTGTCGTCAAATTCCTCAGTAAACATTTGTGTTTGTGAACTTGAAGCCTCTTAATACTCCTGATTTACTGGTGAAATTTTGGGAAAGAAGGTTCTGCGATATTTTTATTTGATGTTTTGAATGTGTTAAGAGCCACACACTTGTGCCCACCAGTTTGTTAAAAAAGCCCCTTCTTTCCCCCCCCCTCCCGAAACTTCACAGTCCGACACCAAACTTTATCATTATTTGACCACTCTGAAAATATGTGACTTGTAATACATTCAAGAAAGCCAAAAAATGTTCACAGACCCTTCTGCCTTCCTTCCACAAAACACACTTCTGCTTGCACTTGTGCTCAGTACTCCAGTGATACAATACAAAGTTGCCCACCAGTGAGTGAACTTCAAACCATTGCTGAATATATTAGGTCCAAAGTTAAGCATTTTGCCTAATTTGAACGTGGATTTTCAAAAAAAATCCGCCTCTGGGCTGCAATGTAGTCAATGTGCCCCCCCCCCCCTACACCCCACGCAAGGGCCGGCAATTAGTACTGTGCCACTGGCTGGCCGGCCACCGATCGGCTTACTGGCTGCTTAACGCTCCCAGAATGCCATGCGGCAAGTTGGGAAATAATCACGTGTAGCGCACGCGTTCCCGTTGGGGAACGTGGAGTGGGAGCAATGTATATAAAATAATGGGAGGTTAGTAGCACGTTGTAGATATTAGAATATGCACAGGGGGGCAGGCTGGCCAGTCGGCCGTCTGCTCCCAAGACACGGACAGAAGGATTGGAGAATGACAAAAGAATTCACCCAGCTTCCAGTTAAAGGCACATAAATCCCTCCGTTCTGGCCGCTTTACTCTGCGTCACCTACGCTAAAATATAGTTCAAACGACCGCAGCGCGCATTGCTCTAGGCATTAGTCATACTCATTTCGGGGCCGCTGCAACGTGACACATCGTACGACCAAGTCGCACTCTTGAGCGAAGGATTAATAATCCTTCCTCCAGGGCCGCGGCTTGCCAGCGATGTGGCGGGAGTTATTTACCGCTCGGACCGAGCCGTTTAAAACAAGCCTAATAACATTCACGCGCCACTACTGACATCTGCATCGTACCCTTAGACTAGCAAATGAAAGGTAAATCAGTTTATATAAAACTATTTCCGGTAACGTATCGAGTGAAACTGTTAAAATATACCGGAGGGAGTTATGTGCCTTTAATGACTTATTTTATAGTTATTATTTGGGGGTTAGCGCGAACGCTCCCGAAATTATCCACATTTGGGGCAATCGCAAGCGTCAGCCCATTCGAAGTGCAATGAATAGGCCTCTGCCTGGGAATTCCGCCTTTGTGGTCACGGAATTTCCTGAGCCAGGTAAGTATGATAATTTTCACGTGAGGACCAGTTCTTACCACGCACCCCATCTTAATAGTAATGGGAGAGGCGTTAAGTTTGTCACTTTATAAATTTCATTTTTAATAAAAATCAAATTTAGCTACCATAGCTGCAGTTTAATGTATTTTTTACAATTGATTGTTTTTTTGTAGTTTGATTGTATGCTTTAAATTTGTTCTAAACATTGAACAGAGAATACGGAGGGGATTATTATCTACATGAAACGTTGTGTAGAACAACGCAATTCACGCCGAATGCAAGTCTGGAAGATTGCCAAAGATAACAGGAAGACTCCAGATGGCGATTGGTCCTGGTGGGTTAGGTCATGTGATAGTATATACAAGGGTACCTAGACGTAAAAGCTTAACGTTAGAAATTCGACGCGTCGTGGGTGGAAGCCACCGATTCTGTCACCAGTCGCGTTACTTACACCCAAAAATGAACTGCTCTAGCATGCGGACTGAGGTACGTGTGACACGCGATACGCGGATTTTAAACTTAAAACACTGCATTGACACCAAATTATTAAAATTTAACAATGGCTTCATGCTACGTACCTCTTTGTTCACTCGACGACAAAACAGAGCCTCCGGAGGTTTAATTTCATGAATTTCAAGCAGAAGAGCAACCAAGGTACGCGTGTTTTGTACTTTATGATACGCTACGGCGTTTTCAATTCTCATTAAAAATGTGTTAAATGATCCTTTGACGTAGCAGTAAATCGTCCGAAGACTTCAAGAATAGTCACCATTACCGTAAAATAATGTTCGTTTAGCGCTGCAACACCAGGGCCGTAACAAAGTTGTTTGGCGCCCGGGGGCAAAGCACAGAAATGGCGCCCCTTCCCATACACCGCGAAAGTACAAAGGCGCCCCTTCCCGTACATCGCAAAAGTAGAAATGCTAACTATTGTATATCATCATTGTGCACAGAAATGGCGCCCTTTCCCATACACCGCGAAAGTAGAAATGCTAACTATTGTATATCATCATTGTAGCACAGAAATGGCGCCCCTTCCCGTACACCGCAAAAGTAGAAATGCTAAATATTGTATATCATCATCGTAGAAGGATGTCCAACAGCAAGAAATTACCTCGAGGCCATTGTTTGTCATATTCTTTCGAAGATAATTATTCGAATATTCGTTCAAAATTCAAAAACTATCGTTTTTATTTACTGTGTAGGTCCGTCTCGCTAGCGTTTTTAATTGTTTGGCGCCCCCAAACTCAAACTTGGGGGGGCAGTTGCCCCCCCTGCCCCCCCGTACTTTACGGCCCTGTGCAACACCGGTAAATCTAATAATGAGAAGATATCACGTTTTTGTGCATCTCGCTAACACTAATCAATGCTACGATTGGTGTTTTTCGTTCTTCGTGCTTTCAGTTCAGCGCAACGCTTGGACGACACGTCTAGCATGCTACGTGAAACTGAGCGTTAAGCCTTTACGTATAGGTATCCTTAGTATACACAAGTCAAAGTCGTAATACTATACAAGTCCATGCTTCTGCCCCAAAATGACGACGTTCATTTTCCAACAAATTTCCGTTTTGATACATTGAATCAATATTCGATTTATTAACTATTTATTTATTTATTTATAATTTTTTAGCTCCATCGCAAATGAAAACCTCTTTCACGCCTTCTAGCCTTTCAGTGGCATAACTACAAGGAGGCAGAGGAGGCAACAGCCTCCGGGCTCTGGGCCCCCCGACTTTGGGGGCCCCTCACTGGCCCCTATTTAAATGGAAAAAAAAAATTGGATAATCGCAAAATATCGGAAATTTTGTTTGTTTGTAAGTTATTGCAATAGTACCGTCTTGTGTGGCAAACACAATCGTTTTATTTTTTTGTGCTGTCGCCTTGTGTGGAAAAAAACTGCATTTTTTTTTATGAAGGAGGGCCTCCACTGGGCTCTCGACTTCCGTGGCAAAAACTGCATGTTTTTTTTACGTTGATGCTGGGCAAGGGGCCTCCACAAAGCTCTAACCTTGTTCGGCAAAACTGCATTACTTTTTTGTCTTCATGAAGGGACCTGCACTGGGCTCTTGCCTTGTGTTGCAAAGACTGCCTTTTTTTTAATGAAGAGGGGGACGTCCGTTGGGCTCTCGCCTCCGGGTCCCTGTTTTGAAGTTACGCCCCTGTAGCCTATACTAAAACTGCACTTATTCTGAGTCTTCTGACTGGCGGAATAGAAAGAGAGCCGTTTTCGTTTGTTCGCATCCCTACGCACTCAATTCTTCTGTTTTGTAATATCGGCGAATATATTCCTTACGCTATTATGACATCTGTCACTGACGTTGGCATTACAGTAAACACATTGCAGACGACTTCAGACTTTTTTTTATCTTTTACATGTAGTGACGGTACGAAGTAGACCAAAGTGACTTGTCTTCCATGTCGGTGTCTGTCTGCGTGTCTCCAAGGATGCCTTCGAAAATTGACTCCAATTGAGTTACTCAGTCTCTTGGATCATGGCGTAACACAAACAGTACCTTCCTAAACGACCGAACAGAGCGAACAGAACGCATTACTGTTAGAGACAGTTTGGCTCCGAACTTGACGCCGCGTGTGCGCAGTAACCTTTCGTCAGCCGTTTAGTACCTTCCGAAACTGCCGTGCCGTGCTGTACTCACAGTGCAGCAAAATCAACAAGCTCAACAGAGTACTCGTTACGTCATACCTTTAACGTGACCAGACGTGGCTAATTGATTGGACCAGGCTACGCTAATGGAAGTAACCAGGCGCGAGCAATGCAAAATTGCAAACCATCTCAGGGTTGCGGGTGTTCACCAGCAGTGGAGCTTTTGAGCGTGAGCTAGGTACCAGAAACAGATTCATTGCTGATGATGTTTGGCGTAAGCAAGCCATATCAACATGACTATAGTACAGAATGAGCTGACCAACAGTGGTGCGTTTGGTTCGTTCTGTTCGGTGCTTTAAGAAGTTACTGAATATAGTCAACCCTGGCGCACCTGATCAATCATTAGTATACACGATCACTTCACTCCTAGGGAGTTAATATACACGGTCGCGAGATTGTGAGTTACTCTGGGCAGTTCGGTGAATTTTCGAAGGCACACCAGGATAACTTTTGAACCAACTGGGTAATTCATAACAAATTATACAGTTCGTATATCAGTAAAATTAAGCACGAGGTATCGGGGATTGTGTCACAAGCACCTGCTCGCGCCAGGAATTGGTGCCCCTTTCAGGCACTGTGTTTGCCTTTCCTGGTGTGCCTTACGCTGCGCGCATGCGCTTGCGTGTATAGGAACTCCCTGCTGGTAACTTGAAACCGCGTCTTATGCCACTTGTAAGTTGATCTGCTGTAAACAAGCATGTGAGCAGTTGGGAGTCCTGTGTGATTCGTTGTGTAGCTGTCCCCGGAGCATCCGGAGGAGGGAGGACAGTCACATCTTGGCGCCACGAACCAGGCCGAACCTTGGACGCAATTCGGACATTTTTCATGGTAAAATTACCTGTACAAAAAGAACGAAATTCGCACTGCGTTTAACACGCAATAATGGCATGGGTGCCGCCATTTTTAAAACCTCTTGCGTCGTAGCTGAACACATAAGTAAGAAATTTGCTGCCATTAAGATAATTTTTTTAATTAAGCTTCTTACGAGTGCGAAAAATCACTGAAAGGGTTAAAATGCGTTAGCATTCGGACCCATGTTCATATTTTTTGTTCGCTCCAAACAAATTTCTGGATGTGCCACTAACACAAATTACCCGTTCCCCCAAGATGCGTACCAATCAATGATGTGTTGTCAAGGCCTTATTAAGTGTTTTAATGTAAAAACCGGCTGATAAATACATTTTTTTGTGTGTGACTTGCTACCGCTTTTCGAATATCAGAATAACAGTTTGTTAGTTACGTTTTCGATGCAGATCCGCCATCTCTAGTCAGTGAATTCAGCGCAAAAACTGGGTCCTGCAGTCGATGAGTGCGGTGCTTCAGCGGTGACGTCACGCTAAGGTATCGGGAAATTCACGGAGCATTTACGAACAACTTTGATGAGGTTGGGCTTCAGTCCTGAGTCGTTCGATAAGTTTATGAAAGTGCCCATGGGCAAATTCAACCCCAATACGAACTGTACGAGTCTTCAATGCTTCCATTTTTGTGTAGATTTGTTGTGGTCAGCAACCAGCCAAGTGAACGCCAGATCAACTCAAGATCAACTTAGTTGCATACTAAAAAAAAAATTAGTTTGAAAGAGGGGTTCAAAAGGAAAGTTACAATGAAACGAATACATCCCACCAAACACCACAATTGATACACCGCCATTGACCGAGGGCTACTTTTTGCTCATTTGATGCCAGTCAGTACTTACTTACATTTTCCTGATTACATTCTGTACAATGTAAGCAAACTTCAACGTATAACGTTTGGTGTACTCTTAATGGCAGAACAGAGGGGAAAAAATTGAAAAGTAAATAGATAGGAAGAAAAGTAAAAACCAGTGGCCAAAGAAACCCCATACTTGGACGTGTTGACCCATGAAAGTTTTTAGGGATTTGAATAAAGTATTTGTGCCCATGTAACACTACGATGTGATGTTTTACCAAGAAAAGATACGTTACTGTGTATATTTGAGTGACCATTTCAATAAGAGTAAAGAAAGATAACAGTGAAACTGTGGGAATCGGTACCTTCCTAAACGACCAAACAGCGCGAACCAAACGCACCACTGTTGGTGACAGTTTGGCTCATTCCTTGCTAATATCCGTTTGATGCGGCTTGATTGACGTCAACATCGTCATCAATGAATCTGTTTCATCAAAACTGTTAGCTCGCACATGTTCAAACCTCTACCCCAGCAAACCACCTCCCTGAGATGGTAAGCAATTTGGCATTGCTCTTGTCTGGTCACATCTATTAGCCAATCCTAGTCAAATCCATTAGCCAGGTCTGGTCGCGGTGAAGGTATGACGTAACGAATACTCTGCTGAGCTTGTTGAGCTGTATTGTAGTTTAGGAAGGCACTGAGTGGCTGACGCAACATCACTGCGCGCGACGTCAAGTTTGGAGCCAACCTTTCTCTAACAGTGGTACATTCTGTTGGCTCTGTTCGGTGCTTTAGGAAGGTACTGATAGTGTTAACTGACAATCATTATGTTGTTCTTGGCGCTCTGAGAGTTTGATCCTACTGAAGCCAACAATGTTTGACGACACAAAAAAGCTTTTACTTTTCCAGATTCCCCTACACAACTCTGCTCTATGCCACACAATCCCTCTCGTGCAACTCTGTTCCATGCCGCACAACAGCTCTAGCACAACTATGCTCCATGCTGCACAACACCACTCACAGAACTCTGCTCCATGTCGCACAACTCAGCTCCACGCCGCACAACTACTCTCGTACAACTCTGCTCCATGCCACACAACTCCCCTCTCACAACTCGGCTCCATGCTGCATAACTACTCTTGCACAACTCTGCTCCATGCCACACAACTCCTCTCACACAACTCTGTTCCATAACGCAGAACTCCTCTCGCACAACACTGCTCTCTTCCACCACCACCTGCCTGAAGGAATGGACACGTAGACTTGTTGTAGACTTCACTTTTACGGCTATGCCATGGAACAACCTTTAGTTATAATTAGCCGTGCGAATCTGAATATCATTTAGGAATAAGTCTATATTCACAGTAGACTAGGATAAGCACAATTACTCAGGAACGACTGCACAAGTCGGATGATACAAATCTCAAGATTTAGATCAAACAGATTGCAAGGTTACATCATACAGATCAATTGAACTCAGTCTTAAGCTATTAGTATTTCACGACTACACAACTGCACTTTGTCTTATTAAATCACTTTAGCCTCTCAAATGGTTCAGATTACTACGTACTTCAGTTTCCTGTGAAACCAAAAACAGAATGTTAGGTCACACTTTCGCAGAGAAATTCCCCAGTTTGGATAGTTTGCGTTCATTGGAATAGGCAAATCTCACAAGATCTCGTGCCAAAGTTCTCCACCACGTAATTATTTGTGCTCTTCTTCATGCCTCTTGCAATCTTGAGTCAGTACCTTCCTAAAACCCCGAACAGAATGAACCAAATGCACCACTGTTGATGACAGTTCAGCTCATTCCCTACTATAGCTGCATTGATATGGCTTGCTTTACATCAACCATCGTCAGCGATTAGTCTGTTTCTGGCAAAACAGTTACCTTGTGCATGCTCAAAAGCTCTACCACTGGCAACCACCCACAACCACCTCCCCGAGATGGTTGGCAATTTGGCATTGCTCGCGCCTGGTAACATCTATCAGCCTAGCCTGGTCCAATCAATTGTCTGGTCACGTTAAAGGTATGACGTAGCGAGGGCTCTGTTGAGCTTGTTGATTTTTCTGAGCTGTGATTGCAGTTTCGGAAGGTACTAAATGCCCGACGCAACGTTACTGCGCACGTGCGACATCAAGTTTGGAGCCAAACAGTCTCTATCAGTGGCGCGTTCTGTTCGCTCTGTTCGGTGGTTAGGGAAGGTACCGTATGTTGCTACTGATTGCTGGACCTGATGTCCTTAACGTCAAGCATCATTTTCTCTTGCTTCAATGCCAGGTTCTTGTTATCGTCCCGATTCCCTCTATCACGTCTGCTAATAAATTATCTTCTTTCTATTTCCGGCTTCTAGAAGCCATTTTAGTTCGTAGTTGTTAAGGGCAACCTTTGGCTATAAAACGAAATCGTTCACAATGCTAACAGTGCCTTCCTAGAGCACCGAACAGAACGAACCAAACGCACCACTGTTGGTTACAGTTCAGCGCATTTCCTATTATAGCCGTGTTGATTTGACTTGCTTATGTCAACCATCATCAGCGATTAGTCTGTTTCCGGCAAAACTGTTACCTAGTGCATGCTCAAAACTCAACCACTGGCAATCACCCACAACCACCTTCCCGAGATGGTTTACAATTTGACATTGCTCACCCTGGTCACATCCATTAGCCTAGCCTGGTCCAATCAATTAGCCACGTCTGGTCACGTTAAAGGTATGATGTAACGAGTGCTCTGTTGAGCTTGTTGATTTTGCTGAGCTGTGATTGCAGTTTCGGAAGGTATTAAACGGCTAACACAACATCACTGCGCATGCGTGACGGCAAGTTTGGAGCCAAACTGTCTCTAACAGTGGTGCGTTCTGTTCGCTCTGTTCGGTCGTTTAGGAAGGTACTGTAAATCAGTTAGTCTTCAGGCCAGCCACTGCGCTGGTCGTCTTCATCCTCTTGCTAGTTAGGCCAAAGCCAACCAAGAGAAAGCCACCTTCTTTTCTTAGGTTGCTTTGGTTAGTGCTATTCCATTATGGACCGCACCGTGATTGCCAGTAGGCAGCAAGCCAGCATCCACAAGTTCAAGTGGGTGCTGGATGCAGAGGAGGTTACTTCAGATGGTTGGCTCAGACCAGCGAGATAGCAAATTGATGGAGCGCACCAATTAGACTGACTAATATTCGGGAAGGAATTGATACTGGCTACGCCAATGTTAATAAGGGTCATCGCTAGGGTCTCTGTGGTAAACTCTCAACTTTGAACGATTATAACCCGTCAAAAGCGAACATTTAAAAACCAAATTTTGAATCTATCCTCGACTAGGTAAAGCAACTTCCGGCCTGTCTTATAACAGCCACGCGCCGATCGCCTCCGCTGATTTACTATAGCCAGGGTCAACTGAGAAAGTAGCTTCGTTCCTCGCAGCGAAGAATGCAGCTATTGTCTCAGTTGGCATTGCGCCTAATAGACAAGCCAACGTGAACGCATTCATTGTGTTGTCAAAAACCGGAATGATTCTTGTATTTTAAAATCACAATTAATAATTTTCTAGACAAGTGTCTTATAATTTTGCTTCGGCGATCTATTTGAATAATTAATTTCAATTTTTACTGCATTAGTCTTTTAAATTTTTGATCTCATAGTAATTACTAGCAAACCATTAAAATTAGTACTGCACAAACACAGATAAAACTTCTAGGTCATTGTAGGCGCGCAAAGCATCATATTCGTTCTGGAAGAACGTAAATAAAGTTCCCCAATATTCAACAGAAAATCTCTTAGATCCCACATTTTAAAACGTATTTTTAGCAAGAGAAAGACAAACGGCAAGTAAATAGCCCTTTGGGGCCGTACTTGATGTGGAGGGGGATCAAGAAATATGGCGCAACTCCCTTTAAGGCCTGTCTATAGCCCAAAAATTTTGAAATTCGACCTAGCCAAATTAGAGAGAGACCAAATAGACAACTTCTTGTTCGTCTGGCGATGTACAATTTCCGGTCAAAAAAAACGCCTTCGTTATACGGAAGAAGTTGCAGGATTAATGTATGTGACTGTGAACGGAAATGTTGATATCTCGAAAACTACTAGGCAGAATTGAATGAAACAAAAACTGGGTTGCTTATTATGATATCAGCTATATTTCTATACGTATTACACGTAATGGTAAGTTGCCAAATATAATTGGCCGAGCGAGCAGCACGAGTTGATAACTAATAATATAGCTTATAAATTACTGGATGAAATTGAATAAAACAAAAACTGGATTAATGTTATGATATATGCTGTATTTCAGAAAAAGCATTACCTAATGAAATTCAGTGCCTGGGAAAATCTGTAAAAAATGATATATGTATCATCAGCAGGGCGATGAACAGAAAGTAGACGACGTGGCTGAATAACAACAAGAAGAAT
This sequence comes from Lithobius niger, assembly GCA_023313725.1. NCBI lineage: Eukaryota > Metazoa > Arthropoda > Chilopoda > Lithobiomorpha > Lithobiidae > Lithobius > Lithobius niger. Next base: position 11,186 of record JAHWFP010084594.1, read on the forward strand.
GAAAAAATTTAGTCGAGTGTGTAGCCTTACATTATTCGTCATTTGTATGGGCTTGAAAAGTTTTGAAATTTGGGCTCAGCTTTAATTGTATTTACTTGTATAATGGTTGGATATAGCAGTAAGGTTTCACGTGGACTAAACAGTACAGCAAAACTGCAGTATCTGAAAGCTTACAGGAAAGTTTCTTTGTGTTTCTTTGCTGTTTTGACTTCGGATCAATTGTTAAACCTTACGTTAAGCGTCAAACGAGTTTATTTTTGTTTTCTAATTCGTGCTACTTTAGCGTACCATTAAGTTTAGATTACCTTGTTTTAATGTTTTGTATCCTTGCCAATAACGGTTTGCACAAACCAATATGAAACCAACCCTTTAAATCTACAGTCTACGTCTTGTAGCTGGTATTTGTTGTTTGGCATTGTTGCATAATAGCAATGTTCAAAACAATGTAAAATAATCAATCTGATCGTTAGAGCTCACTAATCAAAAGAATAAAGTATTCTCATTCTCCCTAACCCCTGAACCGCTTGGCCAATTAGAAAAGGCCTTATGGAATGGGCACATCTACAGAGCAATACCTGTAAAATGTGCTAAGAACCAGCTTTATAGGACATATAGTTCGATCTGTAGAGAGAGTAGTAGAAAAATCTCGTGCCAAGGGACCGGTCATTATTTATCGCCAAGGGGGGGGGGGGGCCCCCGCGCAGGAAATGGGGAGTATGAACATGAATTTTTAGGACCCTCTCAAGGGGGCGGGTGCATAAATTTTTCAGGTCTAGTCAAGAGGGTGGACGGTCCAAAACACACTGACCAAACTAGAAGAAAAAGTCATATTTGGGTCTCAAAAATGACACTTTCAGCAGTCAACATTTCCAAAAACGACTCAGCTTATGCCCCCCCCCCATGATGTGAGTGTTTACAAGGATTTGAAGCTATTAGTACCAATACGACAAGTATAGCTTTTACAAACGTCATTGTAGAATAGCCTTGGTACCTGGTTTCTTGGCTTTTGTCTTTCAAGTGCTGACTATGTTACGGATGTGGACGTACAAGCAAACAGTGTGTTCATCATGCTTATTGTATGAATCTCGACAAGAGATGGGTGTAAGGAACATTTTATAGAACATTTTTAACCCAACGTGTCTTTTCGTTAAAAACAAGGCACGTTTCCTTAGAACTAATGGTAAATTTCGATGTGGAGAGCTACTTATTTAATTTGGCTACAGCACTAATTTTGGCTACAGGAGATCATCTGCAGACAGTCTCAAAAGTATACGAAAAGCGCATTTTTTGGGGGTCACATTATTTTTGGACCTTGTGTGGGGGGAGGAATCATCAGGGTCTCAAAGGAGGGGGGGGGGGTCATCGAAAATTTTCATCCCCCCTCGGCCATAAATAATGACCGGTCCCCAAGTACAAGCCAAAAATTAATATCACGAATCAGCTCAAGGCCAGATATCCTATGTGACAATTCGGAAATTAATGAAAGTTCGGACACGTGTTCACAAACTCAAACAAAGCTTATATATTAAATGAGAGTGAAAAATATTGGCAAACATGTACCGCTTAAAGACAGACAAAAACGTTAGTCCCTACGCGCACTACACGTTTTGTGAAGAAGGAGGGGCTGGGGACCCCAATCAAAGCGTGCAGTAATAGCCCAGTGGTCAGCATCCGCACCTCCAAACCAAGTGGATGCGGGCTTGAATCCCAAGACTGACCTAATTATTCAGAAAAAAATGTTACATGTTAGTTCGGGTTATGTGGGAAATTGTATGTGAAAACGTCAAATTCTCGAAACCTTAGGTTAGGTTAGGCATATTGGCCAATGGCATCCACCAGTATCAGCACTAGGTTTAATTTTTCAGCAGACCAGTGGACATATCGTCTACTCCCAACACGTTTTTTGTTAAATGTTGACCGTCTTGAAGGTAAATGCATATCTTTTCTACACAGTAAGATAAAAACGCATATCACAAATTGAAATTTTTGCACCATTTCCAGAAAAAATTCCTGTACATTAAATACTCTGAATTTTATTGAAATTATTATAGGCCAAAATTCTAAACTGCAATACCCTTTTAAGCAACGGCAAAAAAATAATATTAATATTATTTTCTACAGGCAAATCCTCCCGATGGGGCATTACATGATTGGCGGTTGCAAAACAGTCCAAGAAAAGCAAGACCGATAAGTTCAATAAAGAACTACAGGTCGAAAAATCAGACAAACAAATGAAACTGCCATACAGTGTAAACTAACTATCCATGTAAAATAAAATACATGCAAATAATATAGTGCATATGCAAATAATTCTAATATTAGTAAACATCCTCGAGAAAATAGCAATACTTGCAAATAAAAATAGTACACCTGCAAATAATTACAACAGCAGTAGTCATGCTCGAAAAACTACTGGACGAGCAAGAAAAAATTCAATGACACACTGACTGAGCCAGAATTCAACATGTCTAACCTTTGGTCTAACTATGTGGGGAATGCTGCTTCCCGGCTCAAAATTTGCTTTCTAAGAAATGTCGTCGTTTTGATTTTATCAGGAGCGATGTTCAGTTTTTCTTGATTTTATTTATTGCTGAGCTGTCAGCGTGGTACCCTGTGATACTGTAAATTCGGGCAGCGGTAAATAATAGCAACAGTTAGGATTACAGGGTGGTCCACGAAAAACTCACGACCCAAAAATTTTTCTAAGTCAAATCCGGTGGATAAAAGTGAAATATAGGACCATTTTTCTGGATAGAACGTGAGATTTTGAATCGAATGATGTGGTCCCCAAATTACATTTTTTCCCTCACCTACGTGAAAAAAATCCATAGTTAGCGCCCCTCAAAACAGGAGCGGACAGATATAAATTCTAATGAAACGGGAAGAGTTTTGAAAGTTGAAAATGACCCCTAAACCTTCATAACGTTCGACTCAGGTAACCATTACGTGGAGGACTAAGTACAACACGCAGAAATCAGTGTACACCCCCCCCCTGCCCCTCAACTCCTGCCCACATTCAAGCTTTTAAAGTATCTGAAGCTTCGTGTTCGACTAGAGAATGCCATTGTAACGTTGTGTTGTGTACAGAAAGGTGATATCATCGGCAAGAATAGGCTGGCAATTACACTCCGCCCCCCCCCTCCCCGGTAATGTGGATGGTCTTCAAATTTGTAACTTTGCTAAAAGAAAAATACTTTTAGTGAGGGCCCTTAAACACACACTTTCCCACTCCCAAGTTAATGTGACAGACGTTACAAAATTAGCAAATTACGGCATTCTTTCAAGCCGATTTCACATGTTTAGTGCCGGTGCACACGTGCTTTTTCTGGACGCGCGGCGTCGCTGCGGTGATGCAGCCAATTAAACGCCGGTGCACACGTGCGGTACCGCATTTTCGGTTTGGTTTACGTGACATCTGTTGGGTACTGCACACGTACCTGCGTCGAAGTTGCGTTACCGCAGCGTTAAAAAAACGCAAACGCGTCTCTGAGTACCTTGGGTGACTTGAGCGGTGCACATGTCCGTCGTTTACCACAAAAGCGTTACCGAAAATGGCGTCCAATTTCGAAGAATTAGACATGGAATTGTTTATTGGGTGAGTAGAGAACTATCATGAAATATGAAATGGTGCTGCAGAAATGATTGAAGACTCATTGGGAAGTAATTAAAGAACTTATCCGAATTTTTTAGTTAATCTGCAAAGGATATATAACATTTTCCCCTGGTACGTCTTAAATTAGTACATCAGTGTACCAAAATTCATCGCATTGGTTTTAAAATATATTTTTTGTTCACGATGTAGGTGATTAAAGCAATATCGTCTCATTGGTTTCGAACTATTATTTTCGTACACGAGGTTAGGGAACCGAACGCGCATATACGTCACCAAAGCGACACCGCAGCGTCAACGCGCGTTAATAAAACGCACGTATGCATTGATTGGATGCGTCACCGCAGCGTGTCCAAAAAACGCACGTGCGCACCGGCGCTAATGCACACGTGCGTTTTATTAACGCGCGTTGACGCTGCGGTGCCGCTTCGGTGACGTATGTGCGCGTTCGGTTCCCTAACCTCATGTACAAAAAAATATAGTTTGAAACCAATAAGACGATATTGCTTTTTTCGCCAACCTCATGAACAAAAAACATATTTTAAAACCAATGCGACGAATTTTGGTACATTGATGTATTAATTTAAGACGTACCAGGGAAAAATGTTATACATCCTTTGCAGATTAACTAAAAAATTCGGATAAGTTCTTTAATTACTTCCCAATGAGTCTTCAATCATTTCTGCAGCAACATTTCATATTTCAGGATAGTTCTTTACTCCCCCAATAAACAATTCCATGTCTATTTCTTCGAAATTGGACGCCATTTTCGGTACCGCTTTTACGGTAAACGGCGGACGTGTGCACCGCTCAAGTCACCGAAGGTACTCAGAGACGCAATTGCGTTTTTTTGACAGGGCGGTAACTCAATGTCGACGCTGGTACGTGTGCAGTACCCAACAGATGTCACGTAAACCAAACTGCAAATGCGGTATCTCACGTGTGCACCGGCGCTGTTACCCCTTTCTTAAGTGGTGGTGCCATCCTTCCACAAGTTATATGGAATCGTCCTTTCTGGCTAGACAGCTCCATGCTTAAACTTGAATGACAGACTTGAGGCCTACGAGTACCTGTGTATGTGTTGTAGTACAAACAATTCATTTGGTTTCGTAGTTTTCATTACGTTTATTTTCGTAGGTTCGTTAGGCTTGATTAGGTTTCAAGTAACACCTTACGCTAACTACAATCCTCAAGGTTTCGGGTATTCCCATTTAGGTCCATTTTTGCTTATCTTTGTTTCTTGCTTTGGTGGTAGTCACGTCCGTTACTTTCCTTTTCTTGATCCCAAACGTAAACCACAGACCTGAGTTACGTTTAATGTGGATTAAGTAAATCCACATCATTCTCCCATTCCTAGCTTCTTAGTTCCATTTTTACTGAATTCGTATTTGCTTCGATGGTAGTCAATCTATTAGTTTCCTTTTCTTGGTTCCAATCATAAACCACAGACCTGAGTTACGTTTAATGTACATTAAGTATATCCACATCATCCGTTTCTAGCTTCATTTACTAACATTAATTTTCGAGTGATATTCCATTGATTTGTTAGTGTTTGCTGAAAATCAAGTAATCCTACATTGTTTCCTTTCAATAAGCTTGTTTTTTAGTTTAGAATAAAGCGACAATGCGTAAGTTGCAAAATCCGAGAGCATGTAGATATCGTCAAGTGGTGGTATGCAAACGATCCACCCGCCGATGTATACGAACAATGTGGTTGGCGAAATATGGGGCCCCAACACCAGCAGTCAACACTTTCAAGAACTTAATAGCGGAGTTTGAAAGAACTGGGTCTGCGGCTGATACGCATAGAGGGTTCTCTGCCACCCCCAGTCAACACTGACTGTGTAAACTGTTACGGACATCCATATCATTCTGATGGAGCAACCTGACATTTCCCAAAGGCAGCTTACACAACAGCTCAGGCAAGAGTTAGAAATATCCAAATTGACCGTGCAGAGAGCAGAAAACAATAAAACACGTGGGCCTAAAACCTTAGAGGCCATGTCTGTTTCAGAAACTTAACGAGGATGATCCTCATCGCCGCTTAGAATTCTCTGATACACTACTTGGCTTGGTATGATTCGCAAAGATCCAACAATCGTTGATCGTTATCTTACTCACTGACGAGGCCACGTTTCATTTGAATGGACGCATCAATCGGCACAACTGTGTCCAATACGCCGATGATAATCCTTTAACGCCTCGACCTCCACCCTCACCAGGAATGTGAGCGAGGATATATGCAGGAGGGATAATTGTTCCTTTTTTTTGTTGTGGGTACACTGACTGGTAGCAGATATTCGTAATTGTTGGAAGACAACATTGTTCCTGCAATCATTGTAAATGAATTTCTGGAAAACATGTACTTCCAGTAGGATGGAGCACCCCGCATTACCATGTGCAGGTTCGGGATTTTCTAGATCACCATTTTCATAATTCGTTGTTGCGTACACGAGGATCGATAGAACGGCCAGCTAGATCTCCTAATCTGACGGCTGTGGAATTTGGTGTTTGGGTCATTGTGCACGATTTGGTGTTTCAGAAACCTTCAGGATACCTTGAAACCTTGAAATGTAAATAGCTGCAGCCTTTCAGACGTTTGATGAAGACTTGTGTCAGCGCATATTCCACAGTGTGGAGGACAGATCAGGACTACGCATTGAAGCTAATGGGCAGCAGTTTGGACACCTGATACCTCATAGCTGAGAAGTAACAGACCGGCCAGCATGCTTTGTTAGGAACAAACTTGGTTGGGGAAGGAACATGATCCCTGGACAGATTAGGGCTATGCATAGAAGCTACGGGCTGCAGTTTGAACACCTCACACCTCATAGCTGAGAGGTAACAGACCCAAAGGCTTAAGCTTGTAGCACACTACTCCGTTCCATCCCGTTCCGACGACTGACGGTAACGGATGGTCCAGCTCATATTGCTTCCATCGCTAACCGTTTCAGTTGGTAAAATAGGTAAATAGGTAATTTAATAGAAAGTCGTCGTAAATTGATATGAATTCTTTACACTCGGGCTTTTAAGGCAGATGAAATAGGTTCGGGCCTGTTTTTAGTAGGGGAAAGGCGTTGTGCACAGGCGCGTGACGTACGGTGACGGCCGTCGACTGATGGCAGGTGAGTACACTTCTCCAATATGATCGGTTTTTGACTCAAATGATTCTGCCTGGACAATCCCATCCATCAGCCGACGGGTCGTCACGGAACGGACGGAGCAATATACGATACGGTGCTACTCTAATTTACATGCTTTTATCGTACGGTCCATAATAACTTTCTCAATGCTAAAAACGTGCAGCGATATATCCCATATC
>JAHWFP010084596.1:0-17756 GCA_023313725.1 Lithobius niger
TGATGAGGGGGGGGGGGAGATGAGGCTTAATGGCGCGTCGACAGCTTGGTCATGGTCATTAGCGCCAACCTCAGTCACAGTGCAGTGGTCCGGGTTGCCACTGCACCACACATTACAGAGATATTATTCAAACCCCTAATCTAAATCTTGTCATACATCTGTACCTCCTGCAAAAATTGAAAAACACCGGACAGGAGGACAGACTTATCGCCCAATTGACGCACAATGTCATGCGGGAGATGGAAACGACGACGAAAACCATCAAGATGGCAACAATCAACAAGGAAGTGCCGGACCGTAAGTGGCCGCCGACACCAATAACATTCAGGAGGGTCAACCCCCCGCAAAAGGAAACAGTGAGTTGATGAACTGTTCCGTACTGGAGTAGCTGGTCCCATTAAATGCCATTGACAGTTGCTACTGGTTGAATTAAAAAAATCTCTTGGAGTTACTGGTACAGTTCAAAATAGCCTACCTACTGCAAGTATTGTTCCAATTCATAAAATCAAATGGTTGCATACTGGTCCAACTAACCATTTCAAATATTAACAAAACATTCCTTACTGGAGTTACTGGTCCAGCTGGTCTCATTAAATGCCATTGACAGTTGCTACCGGTGCAGTGAAAAAAATCTCCTTGAGTTACTGGTACAGTTCAAAATAGCCTACCTATTGCAAGTATTGGTCCAATTGATAAAACCAAATGGTTGTATACTGGTCCAACTAACCAGTTCAAATGTTAACAAAACATTCCGTACTGGAGTAAAAGTCCAATTAGATGTTGGTTATAGGTGTAGTTAATTGCCCTTGAAAATTGCTACAGGACCATTTGATAATATCCAGGAGGTCCAGCCAACAGATTTTACTGTTGGTTACTGGTAGAGTTAAATTCTATTGACAGTTCCTACCAGTCCAGTTGCTAATATTCTGAAGGAACTGGTCTAGTTGAAAAAATCCACTAGAGTTATTGGTCCACTTAATTAGTACACCAGCTGACGAAGCCTTTCTTAATTATTGGAGTTTCTAGTCCAGTTGAACATATTCTACTGTTGGTTACCAGTCCAGTTGAAAATATCTATTAGAGGTATTGGTCCATTTAAAAATTGGACCAGTTGAAATTTTTTTCTGCCCAGTCGAATTTTCCATTAGTATTTCCAATAGGAACAATAGGAACAATGCCTGTTTCCCAGTTTTACTGCATGTAAATCGTTTGATTCTGCTCTCAATTCTATTCTGTGATTTTTTTGCGTTAGTTTTGCTGTAGGGTTCTCAACAACTTCCCATTTTACATAGGTTTTTAAAGACCAGTGGTGGTAGCAACATAATGACCTTGAATTAGTCTATGTCAAGGTCAACAGTCTATTCTCACATGTCTAAATATCCCTCAGCCACTGTATTAAGAAGCAGTGCTTTATAAGCTCATCAAGACATATTAAAACCCGATAGTTGTACCCAAAATTGTCATAGACAAATGAAATATTTGGGACCAAGTCTCAACTATGAAGCTGCATTACAAATTTTATCTACAACAATCGAGTCGTTAGGTACCATAAGGATGGCCGTTTGTTGTGGTTGTTGTTGTGTTGTTGTTGTTGTTGTTACGACTCCATGCCTTCATCTGGAGATCAATCCAATGAACCGATTTTTAATTTGCAGGCAGTAAGAAGGAGTAGGGCCCCTTCAACGTTATTTTAATGTGAATGCAATACAATATTTTGTTGTTAATGTTGATCTTATTGAGATAATTTTGCTCTCAACTAGAGATCAAACCAGTGAACCGATTTTAAAATTTCGTTTCTTAAAATGTAGCTAGTAACAAGAACAAATGCATTTTGAACGTGATTTCAATGTGACTATAATATTCTATTTGTTGTTGTTGCCCTTGTTTGCACTTATTCTTTCAGCTAGAGATCGTATCAATGATGCAATTCTCAATTTTTATTTGTAAAAACGTAGATATTAACAATTCCCACGTTCTTGTTGCATTTTGTATTTTGGTAGCATGACGCGAGTTTTTGCAGGATTTTCAGTTGGCATTTATTTTCGTCTAATCCTCCCAACTCAATTTTGGCACGACAAAAAAAGGTTTTCTAGCAAATATACTGTGTTATGATACATTTGGATGGCAACTGTGACAGTTTGGTAACATGAGTAAATTAAAAGCAACACATTTTGGTCAATGCGTGCAGCACCTTTCGTACACAAGTCGTTTCCAGCGTTGAGCAAATTTGGTATAAGTGGTGACATTTTTCCCCATGGTTTGAAATGCAACTTGACCTAAAAAAGCGCAATCCTCCGTTTTGTTCTCTCAGCCAAGCGTAGAATACGAGAAAAGTTGAATGCAACAACATTTGGTGACCAGAAAGTCATATCAATTCTGCTGGCATATTTATGTCAAGAAGCACAATACTGATCGCTGCCGTGGATTTGGTCATTTGAGACGCAGCACGACCACACCAAGTGGTTTTTTTTTGTGTTTTTTGTTTTGTTTTGTTAATCTTGTCATTTTTTCAGATGAGTGTATTTTTTTGCACAGCTGTTGTACAAATAATTTGTCAGTACTTTAAGGGTCTTACCTTATTAGGTATGATGCATTTTTTCGACGAGTTTTACGGAATATAAGGCTCTGACCCCCTCGCCCCATGGTCTTGAGCGTGTCTCTGATCTTTCTCTTAATTTTGGAGGGATATCACAGGTTTCTTCACTTTTGGTGCTTATGGATTTTCTACAATATTTAGGTTTGTAATGTTCTTATACAATTCTTATGGATTTTTGGCTATCCCCTTCTGCGCCTGCACTCCAGTTGTTTATTATTTTGTGTTTTTTGTTCTTTCACGCTAGTTCAAGGTTCGCAAGTGTGGTGTAGAGGGACGTGTATCAGTCGTTAACCATACTTAACTACAGCTCCAAAATTTTATTCTGAATTACTCCAGCGTTTTTCAAATTTGGCGTTTCACAATGGCCCTATGTTGTGGCTCCGGTTCATGTCCCTTGATATAAGGGAGTCGAAATATTGACAAAACAAAACTACTAAATATGGGCTCTGAAGATGCAAGGTTTCAAGAGTAAGAACGGGTGGGGCATAGTGTTGGCCCAACGTGCTCCTCCTGCTGGTTCTCCCAATTTGATCCAGGAGTACCAGCAAAAAAATGGTGATTAACTTTTTTAACCTATTCCAGACCATCTCACCGTCTATCCTTCATCAGTTTCAGAGGGTGACGCTTGCTCGCCAAATATGGGCCACACTGTGGGCAGATATGGGAAGCATCACCAAAACTATCATGAATTTGTGTACCGCCAATTCATTAAGACCAAAATATACCCATCGGATAGTATTCCCATGTTCATCACTAGGATCGTTGGTCTAAGCCAGGCATGCGCTGCCGCTGGCAAGCTCATCACAGTACAGTATTGGACATTAAATTTTACCCACTTCTAAAGGCGCAGCAGTTTGCATCTCATCGCCTAACTGTTTCAGGTGCAACAATAGTTTACACACACAGTAAACTATTGTTTATGGTTCGAACAAGTTGGTGAGCTGATGCGACCTCATTGTTGCATTCACGGTTCATCACAAAGAACAAGTAGCCAGTGAAAAAAAAAACGCGCGTGCATTGGTATTGTTGTTTCTTTTTTTTTAAAGGAACTTCCCGTCTTAAGCATGTGTCGGACTGTGTCCACGATAACTTCTAAAAAAATTCTGCAATTCATTTAAAATTACCCACAATCATTCAATGTCCTATTTGTGGATTTAAATTTGTGGATTTAAATTGATTTGCGGCGCGAAACAGAAAGGAGCTGCCCGTCTTAACCATGTGTCGGACTGTGTCCACTATAACTTCTGAAAGAATTATGCAAAACGTGGTCATTAGCACTAACCTCAGTCACAGTGCAGTGGTCCGGGTTGCCACTGCACCACACATTACAGAGATGTTATTCAAACCCCAAATCTAAATCTTGTCATACATCTGTACCTCCTCCAAAAATTGAAAAACACCGGTCAGGAGTACAGATTTATCGCCCAACTGACGCACAATGTCATGCGGAAGACGGAAACGATGACGAACACCATCAAGATGGCGACAATCAACAAGGAAGTGCCGGACCGTAAGTGGCCGTCGACACCAATAACATTCAGGAGGATCAACCCCCCGCAAAAGGAAACAGTGAGTAAGTCGAGTGTGACCAATGCATAAACGTGCCAACACAACTTCCTCACGGCGACTGCGGCGACACGCCGAGTGCTATTCCTCGACGGTGCCCTTAATAGCTAGTAACTTATTACGGTCCTGTCTGTCCCACAAGGTCTGCCAAAAAGCGTATAACCTCAGACGAAGAGCTGGAAAGGCGTCTGAGGGAACAAGGCTGAGATCCCTTCCGAGAAGGCCAGAAAGGGCCCGTTTCGCTGCAGAATCAGCTTGCTCATTTCCACCAATCCCACCATGGCCCGGGATCTAGCAGAAACGCACGGTTTTCCGCTGGCCAGGCAAGCGGGAAAGTAAGGCTTGGACACGTTGTGTCAAGGGGTTCCGAGGATTGTAATTCGCCAAGGACTCCAGGGCACTCATGGATTCGCTAAAGACAATAAAATGAGTGCCCTGAAGGCCAAGGATCCATTCCACCGCCAAACCAAGAGCCAAAAGCTCTGCAGAAAACACAGAATAGCCCGATGGAAGGCGATGGGCAACCGTTACTCCCTTACACACACAAGCACACGCCACGCCAACGTCCGACTTCGACCCATCAGTAAACAGCCGCTGATAACCGGCGTACTGAGAACACAGCCGCTGGAACTCCTGCAAGTACCTTGCTGGTAGAGTGGAACCCTTCGGGAGAAATGCCAGAGCGAAAATGAAAATGCCACTTGGGACAAGGCAAGGGGCCACTGGCATCTCCCTAAGCCTCAAGACACAGGGTATTTCAAAGGCTATCTCCTGACAGGACTGATGGAGCCTATCGCGGAAATCACCCTTACCCACCCTGCGTCTACCGACTCGCAAGTCCGGCTCAAAAACCATGGACCAAGCAGGACTGGATTGCACAGCACGCAAATGCACAGCATGCTGAATGGCTAGCTTCCGCCGACGAATGGCCAAAGGTGGCTCCGAGGCCTCAGCATAGAGGCTGACCACTGGAGAAGTTCGAAATGCCCCAGTCGCCACACGCAGGCCACTGTGATGCACAGTGTCCAACAAATGGAGAGTCGAGTCACTAGCCGAATCATAAACCATGCACGCATAATCAAGTTTGCTGCGGACAAGGGCTCGGTAGAGGCGCAACATGGCAGCGCGATCAGCACCCCATGAAATGCCGACAGAACTCGCAAGATGTTAAGTGCCCGCAAAGACTTGTCCTTAAGTTGGCGCAAGTGTGGAAGCCAGGATAACCTGGAATCGAACACCAGACCCAGGAAACGTGCCTGTGCGACAACAGGAATTTGTGCCTGTCCCAAGTACAGGCAAGAATCTGGGTGCAGTGTTCGTTGGCGGCAAAAGTGGACGCACACAGTCTTGTCCGGAGAAAACCGGAAACCATTACTGATCGCCCAGGTCTGGACTTTGTTAACTGCCAGCTGTAGCTGCCGCTCGCAGGTCTGCATGCGAGCCGCCCGAAAGCGCAGGCCAAAGTCATCGACAAACAAAGACTGGGGAACAGCAGCTTGCTGAGCAATGGGGTTGATCCCAATAGCAAACAAGATGACACTAAGAACACCTCATTGAGGCACACCATTCTCCAAGACAAACATGCGGGAAAGAGTCGCCCCGACACGAACGCGAAAAGAACGGCCGGAGAGGTAAGCGGAAAGGAACAGTGGCATCCGTCCCCTCAAGCCACAGTCATAGATATTACGGAGAATCCCATAACGCCAGGTCGTATCATAGGCCTTCTCCAAGTCAAAGAAAACTTGAACCAGATGTTGACGCAGGCGAAAAGCCTCCCTCACATCTGATTTAAGGGCAACAAGATGATCGATAGTTGACCGAAACCGTCGAAAGCCACACTGGGACGCAGATAAGAATCCCTGTGATTCCAACACCCAGACCAACCGCTCACTGACCATCCGTTCCATAAGTTTACAGACACAGCTAGTCAGAACGATTGGGCGATAACTGGAAGGAGAAGTAGGGTCTTTGCCCGGTTTCACAATCGGGATGACCACCGCTGCCCTCCACACAGCTGGAATAGAGCCCTCCGCCCACACACGGTTGAACATTTCCAGCAAGAACTGCTGGGAGGCAAGAGGCAGATGTTTCAACAGCTGATAATGAACATCATCAGGGCCTGGGGCGGAGTCATGCGACTTGGACAAAGCTGAAACAAATTCCTGCCTGGTGAACGGCAAATTGTACTGCTCCAGCCCGTCGGAGCGAAAATCAAGAGAGCGAGCCTCATCCCTACGCTTAATCCCGAGGAAACCAGGATCATAATGATCATCACTCGAGACCCGCGCAAAAGCCGACGCAAGACAATCGGCGATATCCGGCACAGATGAAACCATGGCGTTCGCCACCCTCAGCTGCAATACCGGGGAAGGCACGGTCCTCCCCGAGATCTGGCGCACCTTTCTCCACACCTGCTGAGAAGGCGTGGAGCGCGTGATCGAAGAAACATAAGCCGACCACGAAGCACGCCTAGCCTCACGGATGACAACTCTGGCACGGGCACGACAGCGCAAAATTGTCAGTAGTTGGGCTAACCGTAAATGCACGCAACGCTCGCCTGCGGGCCCGAATGGCCCGCCCGCAAGCAGGCGTCCACCACGGAACAGTAACCCGTCTCGGCTGTGTGGACGTACGCGGGACAGAAGCATGAGCAGCAGCGAGGATTACATCAGTGAAATGAGTTGAAAGTTCATCCACATCAGTAAAGTCCTGCACGGCGAACAACCCATGGGCGAACAATTCCTATTACAGGGGTGTATTGACATGAGCGGTATAAAGGAGTGTGTATGATAATATTACCGCAAGGTCCATCTATCGTTGCGAATTGCTACCAAATGCGGCCAACTGTGAAATGACTAGTCATTACTAATTTAAAAGACAACCCACGTTGAAAACAAGCTGTGTAGGTTTTAACCTAATACATCGGTGCGAAAAATATTGCTCAGACTACGATCAGTCCAGGTATGTTGTAACTCCGCAGTTGCGGAAAAAGAGATGATTTTTTAAAGCCAAGGCCGACTGTGGTAGAAATTGAGTGCTTCTCCTCCTGGCTCAACCAAGGCGGTTAGTAAGAAGGAAGAATATTACCCCGGTCCCCACCTCGCTACGCCTCACTGAGGGAAGTAATAAAGCCACGACGATTTAGGTTGCCGAATTGGCGAAATGGCTGTTGAGGCTCATTGATTAATATCGAAATCACACCGCTGAAAACATAATGCAGCCGTACAGTGAAGCAAGAATGCCTTTACCTGACACGAGACTGTATACAGTTTAAACAAGACTCAAAACTGCAGAACAGTTGAAGATATTGGGTGATTTGGGTGACTTAAAACGATGAAGATGTTGGGTGATTTTTTTGCCGCGATATTATACATTATGTCGGAGAGGGATTAAGCCTTAGTTTAAAGTTTTACTCTGGTATGTCAACCGGGGAGGGTGGCCTGTGTGTGTTAAAATTGTGCCCCGGTCCTCCACAGTGACCTTAGTATGGTAGTGGTCTCAATGCTAGTTCACATGTGTGCCGGAAAGTTGACCCCTTTTACAGTTGCTTTTGCGAAATAAGATTCTATCTATACTGACTCAACTGGCCTGGTATCCAGAAACGAAACCAACGGCTTCTCTCCGTGAAGACCATGTGACAACGAATGGAAAAGGAAGCGATAATGATGTTTTGGAATGGCATGCACTTGTAAGCTTCTGGCTTATAAGCTGCTTGAAAGCTACTAACAAAGCAACATTAATCCAATCGTTATCTGGTAAATGAAGCAAGCAGTCTGCATTAGAGACTGACCTTGTGAGGAAACACAATACACTAGTCTGAGATAGACAGAAAAAACTACTGCCCCGACTGGGACTCGAACCCAGGACATCCCGTTTACTAGCCGGGCGCTCTAACCACTGCGCTACCGGGGCGGGTACTGGCTACAGGCTCCAGCCGAGCTAAGTAGCTGTTCAATCTTTCTCAGTGGTGACCTAAAGATCACAAACAAACATACAAGGAGGGAAAGCAACTTTGCTTCTTGGCCTCCACACAAGAAATAATGCAAGTAATGCAAGTTATCTGGTAATTTATTTGGTTTATTTAATGGTGCTAATGAACTGAATTTGTATGTCAACAAATTGCAAGAAGTAGTAAATACTAGCTGGTTGGCTATTAATTTTAAGACACTTTTTTGACAAAAGTGAATGGAATTAACACGAAGTAACTTCTTCCTTTTCATTTTTGACTAGGGCCGTCGTCACTTCAACTGTCGGCATAATGGAGTGGGCTTCTCTTTCTTTGGTGTTTTGCTGTTTGGCCAAAAAGGGTAGCCTAGGCCTTTGAAAGTAGTGATAACATTCCACCATGGAAAGGCTGCCAGGGTAGTAGGGTCATAATCCCCAGTAAAATTAAAAAAATTGCGTTGTAATTTCTAAACATTAAGAGACAGCTGCTTGGGGTTTGGACCATTGGAAAGCTGGTGAAAAAACCTTCAAAATGCTGTATTCAAACGTCAAAATCGGTAGACGGGAAGTGAAAATATCTTCAATTTGGTTTATTACCGATCTATCTGGATTTTATCTACTGTTCCCGATTTCTACCGATATTGCAAACGTCGGTAAGGAATTGCGCAAGGCATTCTGAATCGGTAATGGGAATCAGCCCAGCCTTACAAAATATGCTTTTAGTTGCTTACAGTCAACAGACACAAGTCTGCTAGTGAGGCTGGAATGATAATTTTATTTAGGGCCATGGCCCGAAGCCTTCACGCTGCTTGTTTATCATCAACAATCAATCTTTTAACGATTGGATGCCTTTAACAATTAGAAACGGCTCACTGCCTCGTTGTTGCTCTTGACTTTTGGCCCATTTTGTCACCCTTAAGGTTCCTCAACCCATGTCCATTGTCCAATTCCGGATTTTTTTTGTTGATAAACCTTGTCTAGACTCCCGTGTGCTACTGCATGCAAAGTGTGGTTTGAATAGTATTTGTGATTTTCGCATGAGTGCGATCATAGCGGAGCTTCGCTTGACCTTCGACCTCGCTCTGTTCCAGTTAACTACTTTCTAAACGTTTTCTTTATTATCTGGCTAATATTCGAATTTTATCCTACTTCAGATATTATTAGCCTTTGCAAGGAGAGTTCATCAACAAATGCGTTAGAAAAAGCTGAGCTCTTTCGGGGAGAAGAATTGTTTTTTTTGGGGGGGGGGAAGCAATACGTTGAAAGTTGTGTAGGCTACCGATAACAAGCAAACTCCATTCCTCAGTTTTGAATTGCTACTCACTTCAAATAATTTGTTCAAAATAGTTGGAAACCAGAACAGTGGTTGTGGTTTTCAATATCTGTAGCATTCTCTGAAATTAAACAAACACCCTTCGTAGCATCCGAGACTGCAGTGAAGCACATTGCGTGGCCATCTAGCCAAAACTATTTTCACGTATTATGCGGCCGTAATAGAACTCAGATCTGCAGTGTCATTTCTCTTCATTCTCATAAATTCTTTGGTTTTAGCCTGGCTCTCCGCTACGCATATTCATAATTTTTAAACCTGCTAAATATCCAAAAAGAAATAAATTCGCATGCAAACTTATTTAGTAGGAGGGGAAGGGAAAGGGGAAGAGAGGGGAGTGCGAGGATTTTGAGGGATTCATGATATAGGAGGGGAAGAAACTCACACACATTCTCTTCACCTCGAACGTTGTAGACTTCTAGATTAGCCCGTATTCATAATGGGCTTTACAACTAGTATAGTTGATAAACTAATTAAACAAACTCCCGTCTTCACTACAGTTCACGGATAAACCGCAAGAGTTCAGATTCAAAGAAAAATCATTGTTGTGATTTGACGTCATAGGTTGGTATGCAAGGATTATTAACAAGGCCTGCCACCGAAAACGCAACAATGCATGACCAACAATGCAATTCCTTGACAGGAGAAAGTACTGCATAAACGGGCACTACAGCGAAGCTAACTTTTTAGGTGGGTAAAATTTAATGTCCAATACTGTACATGAACTTTGTATGGCCATCCAAGATGACCATTCCTTATTTGAAGCTACTAAGGAATATTTCTATCATCAACTGGCGTTAACTATAGAAGCCCTACAGACAGGCCTGGCTCATAAGCAGATCCTGTCCTGCCATGTCCTGCCATGTCCACTGCACTGTCTATGGGGTGATTCCCCAGGCCTACCCCACTATGTCCCTGGCTCGTTCCAAAGATTTCCAGAAGTTGCTAACCTCAAAACATGGTGCCTCTGAATGCCTCTGTTTCACTTTCCGCGTTTGGTGCGGCTGAACACAAGTTCTTGGATTGTAATCAAATTCCTCATCAGCATTTTGTATGAAGGAGGTGCAGCCTATGCTTTGAACATGGGCATGACCATTCTCACTTCGGCAACAATGCTGCTTCTGCTCAAGAACCACGAGAACCAAGACAGTCGGTGGAGGGGCCCCAAGCCCCTCGACCAGGTCAAGGTAGCAATAGCAAATTACAATTAGGTAGATTTTTTTACACGACAATATTCTGTAATTTTTTTTAATGTGAAGCCCCATGGCGTCGACCTTCTGTCTTGCCTGATGGTGGAGTTGTTATTAGCCACGAGCGGCCAGTCTGCACGTGGGTACAGGATTGGAGATGTCCTAATTGCATCTACGAACAAATATGGGAGACCCTTCACTGGAAAGCTCATTCTTCATGATGTGATTTTTGTGAAATTACGTCTCATTGGAAGCAATAACAGAAAGTCAGCAGCAGGTTTGCTACCCTCCTCAAATAGTGTTATTTGTTCCTATGAAACCTCGAGGTGCGTCTTTATATTTTACCTTAAGGAAAAATTGGAAATTAGCCATTAGCAAAAATTATACACTAGAAATAACGTAGTTCAGTAAGCCACCTTTATGCACTTACGTTTCATCGCAGTGGCGTGACCCGGATTCGAACCGGTTACACAGTTCGCCCCCAAATGTCTTGCATAGCGCCTTAACTGCTATGGCCACATCCTCCACTATAGATATATTTCATCTTCGGCAAAAGTTATACGAGTCTCCTGGAACTGTTGTGGGACTTTCAAGGCCTTGTCCACCTTCTACGAATACTAGAATGTCCCCAGGCAATTAATTGGGTGTGAAAGTGAATTCTGCAATATGCCACGTGCCTAAGGAGCGAATCAAGCCTGTTTGACCATAGGAAAGTCATTGGACAGTGCCTCACCATCAATCCAACCCAGTTCTGCCCAGTGTGTGTGGTGACTAAGGCCTGGAAGCAGCCACATCGGCATTTAAATTTCAGTCTAGAGTCTCGGCCACTTGAGCAGCAGGATCTGGGTCTCTGTGGACCCAGCAATGTTCCCAGTCTGAGCGGAGCACAATTCTTATTGACAATTCTTACACACTAAGATATTTTGATTTCCCCCTCATTCGCAAGCAGGAATTGTTCGAAGTGTTTCGTTATTTGGTGACTTAATTGGAGACTCAGGTAGGGTTGTTACACCAACGCATCTCCATGGACAACGACGGGGAATTTTTGAAATCATTTATTTTCGTCCTTCTGCTCTGAAAAGGGGAAACGTCGTAAGTCCATGAGCACCATTCCGCAACACAACCCTATAGCCAAGAGGGCTCAAGGTGTTTTAAAGGCTCTCGCATGTTCATCCTTAGATGGCGCGGACTAGCAACTCTGTTTTGGCCTGATGCCACAAGCGCGGCAACCAAAGCAAGGAACAGTTTGGATTCGAAATTTATCCCAAATCATGATACCCCATTGCAGGTGTGGTCAGGTCGAGTGCCCTTCGTGATTCCACATCGACGTTTTGGATGCCTTGCCTGTGTTCACACTGACGAGACACGTCGAGGTCCTTATGCTCCGACGACCGATCCTTGCGTATATCTCTCTTACAATCAGCAATGCAGCTAAACAGCCTCAACGGGTGTCCTGCCACATTAGGAGTCAGCCGCTAGGGTTATTGTCACCTATGAACCCAATAATAATGATTCTTAAGATGAAATTGAGGATATGCTGTCTCCTTGAATTTGCACTTATATTGTTATAATCATCTAGCACTTCTAACATAATTTTAAGATTTGAAACTTAGTAACTCTTTGTTTCGACTTGCACTTTAACCCTATATTATTTTCTGTTCTCAAATTTTGTCAACGGTCAGCCGTGTTAATGGCCACAGTATACTCGTTGATTATCTCATTGTGATGTGTGTGATCAATACCACTGCTGTAACTACCTATGTGGACTTACCCCCTTCTCACGCAAACGAAGGGGGGGGGGGATGACCCAAGCTAAACTTTTGTGAAAAACTTCTGTGAAATTGACCTGTTCACCTTTTAACTTTGTTTTCCCCCGTATAATTTTTTTGATTGTGATTATTATAAATACTTGTCAGCCCTCGAGGGGGAAATGTCAGGCTGTAACTTCTACTCAAGGGCTGTCGGCCTTGATCCAGTCACTCCTGTACATGTGTTTAGTAATTTTTTATGTAGCCTTTGTTACTGGTTTCTCTCCCTTGCTGTGCTTTCGTTGCTTGTTATTTGATAATCATTGTTACAGATTATTGTTGTCTTCTTCTTTATCCTCTTCTCTTGATAACTCATGTTTGAGATAGGATGTTTGCTTTTCTACCCTACTAATTTTCTAGATGCGGGAAAATATGCTGGACTTATATTATTTTGTATCATACCTAACTCATCTAAGTTGACTCTTTGGACTGAAGCTATCCTTTGTTGACATGTTTCCCGGGAGCTTCTGATTGTATCCTGGAAAAAGGTTTTGCTAACACGGTAACGATGTGTAAAAGAGAAGAGGCATCAAGTAAGTTTTTACATTGTCATTCCTTTACTGCGTTGGGGCAGATTTCCCAGCGTTAGACTTGAACTCTTGTTATTTACCTAAAGTGTTGTACATTGTCCGAAGCCAAATGTTCATAATAGAAACCCTTAACTGTTTCCCCCGTATACACTGATAAGCACATTTCAGAATAAATCAAAAGAAATTTACAGTCCCCCAGTCATGTTTGCTCCATTGTGTTTGCATGTTGACACTCAAGTCGTGCTACGATCCATGGATGACATTGACCCCTGATCGTGTATTAACTTTGTTTTGATCATCCTGGGGTGCACTAGCACTACCACAACTTTCCCTAGGAATTGTGGCAACCGTGGCACTTCGTAGGTGTCCCACCTTTAATTTTCCATCTGTATAGCATGCAAAACCCGAGGGAATTCCACAATTTTCATGCGATTGCAATATTCCTGTTGTTATTGGTGTTTTTGTTGGTACGATTTTGCTGTCACCTGGAGTGAACTAATGAACTGACTTCATTTTTTTTGCTTAAAAGGAAGGGATTAAAAAAAAGACCATGGCATTCAGAACGCTATTTTAAAGTGACTACAATATTATTGTTATGGTTGTTCTACTTATTGCCATAGTTTTGTTCTCCCCAAGAGATCGATCCAATGAAACGACTTAAAATTTATATGGTTAAAAACCTATGTATTAAAAAGTTCGAAGGCCATTTTTATTTTGACTCCAATGTTCTAGTTCTTGTTGTTGATTTTGTTGGGACCTTCGCTCTCACCTGGTGATCAATGTTGTTGTTGTTGTTTTTGACACAGTCTTTTGCTCTCTCCTACAAGTCGAGCCAATAAACCGATTTTCTATTTTTATAGCTTAAAACACAGGAATTAACAAAGCCCAGGTCCTAGTTAACAGTTTCTGGCGGTAGTATTCTTGCTGTCGTCGTTATTCGTGTTGGAACAATTTGACTGTCACCTAGACATCAACCCAATAAACCGATTTAAAATTTTTATAGTTTAAAATGTAAGTACTTACAAGTCTCAGGTCTCTTTCTATGCTATTTTAAAGTGACAGTAATATTCTTGTATGGTTGTTGTTTTTGTTGGGGCAGTTTTGCTCTCACCAAGAGATCGAACCAATGAAACTATTTAAAATTTTTATTACTGAAAATGTCGAGAATTTAACAAGGATCAGGGTATTTTTAATGCTATTTTAATGTGACTGTAGAGAGTAGTTATGTTGCTAATGTTTTGTAGTGGTTGTGGTGTTGTCTATACAGTTTTGTTCTCATAAATGAAATCGAATCAATGGAACGACTTTAATTTACATGTGTCAATATACGAAAGTATTAAAAAGGTCCAGGGCCTTTCAAAGCAATTTTGTTGTTGCCACCGATTCTTGTTGTTGTTGATTATTGTTTTTTTTGTTGTTGTTTGTTGTTATTTATTGTTGATGCTTGGTGTTGTAGTTTGGTGTTGTTGAAGTTTGCTTGTTGAAGTTCGTGGTGTTGTCTTGTGGTGTTGGTGTTGATGGTGTCGTTGGTGTAGATTTGGTGTTAGCGTTGTTGATGTTGTTGTTCCTGTTCATTTTGTTGTTGTTATTCGTGCTGTCGTTTGTTGTGGTGTTGCTGTTGGTGGTGGTGTTTATGGTGGTGGTGGTGTTGTTGTTAAGTAGTGGTGAGTGTTGTTGCTGTTCAACGTGATCACGGTGTTATTGGTGATGTTAGTTTTGGTGCGATTAGTGTTGTGGTTGCATTTGTTTGTTGTTGCTGTTGGGTCATTTTGTCCTCCCGACATCAAGGCAAACACACCTCTTATAAATTTGCCCCCTGTGGGCTGGGGGTAGAATAAGCCCACCGTACCCCTGCGTGTCGTAGAAGGCGACTAAAAGGGAACCCAAGATCACGGTCTGCTAGTGTGCCAAGGGTCTACATGGCGGAGGGTTTTTTGTCCGTCTTGAACACTAGCAACCTCAACACTACGGTTTGCGAGTGCGCCTACGGTGTGTATGGCGGGCAGGTTTAACACCCATCGCAAGCACTAGTCGGAAAGAGGTGAAGGGACATCCGGACAAACCGGGCCCGGGGTGCTGCTTACAGGATGTTTGGTGGTTTGAATGCCCTTTTGGGTTTGATTCCAATTTGCCCGTTCTGGCCACTGGGCTTTTCATCCTCATCCCCCAGCATGTTGGCCGTGTGCTGCAACCTAGTAATCCGTGGAGGCGGAGATCCTGGCTTTCGGGCTTTGGGTCCTTATTCCGGAGGACGGGTGGCCTGGGCGAGCCGTCCTAAGGTCAATCGGCTATGACTTTTCGGGTCCTGTCGGTGTGGGGAGGTGGCTTGTGCTGTATCCATCTGCATCACGGACCCGAACTGTTTGGGTTATCGACGGAGGTGGTGTGTACGGCTTCCTTGGTGGCCTCGCCTCTCGGCATGCTTAGGCTGCCACCTCTCGGAGATAGACGGCGGTGTTAGCTTCCTGGTACAGGGCCCTGCATATGCGGCTTCCGGCCCTGCATCACCCGAGTGCCGCGCGGGGCTTTCTTTTCTGGGGAGCGCACCGCCGCAACTTCATTTTTGCTCTCAATGGCAACTTCTTCCCCCCCCCCCTCCCCCACAAAATCTTCTTCCCCACAAAATTCTTCCCCTCCTCGCCGCACTAGCAAGCGCCAGAGGAGGGAACCTGAGATGGTTGGGCCTAGTGCCCAGTTACCAGACGTTCGTAAGAGTCGGGACCAAGTCCCGAAGTACCTGGTGGTGACAGGCGAGGGCCGAGATGTTACACAACTCGGTCCTTTCGCTGTCCACAAGGCGCTAAAAGGGATCTGTGGTTCAGATCCGAAGAGTGTCTCTCGGCTCCGTGCTGGGGGATACCTTGTGGAGGTTGCGGACAATGCTCAGGCAAAGAGGCTTTTGAAGGCGAGTGCACTGGGGTTATGCCCGGTGCGTGTGGAGCCGCATCGTACCTTGAATAGCAGTAAGGGGGTCGTGACGTGCTTTGATTTGAGGGGTCTCAGTGATGATGTTATCCTGGACGAACTCAAGTCACAAGGAGTTACGGCCGTTAGGCGTTTGACGCGAAAAGGTGACATTGGTGCTCAGCCTACTGACACTTTTTTACTGACCTTTGATTCGCCGGTTGCACCGCAGCACATTATTGCTGGTTACCTGCGGTTAAAGGTCAGATGTTACGTCCCGAACCCAATGCGGTGTTACCGCTGTCATCGCTTTGGTCATACCAGCGGTTCGTGTAAGGGTAAGCCAACCTGTGTTAGCTGTGCTCAGGCAGCCCATGAGGGCACTGATTGTGCTGCCCCAGAGCGGTGCGTCAACTGCGGTGGTCAGCACCAGGCCTGTTCACGGGACTGCCGTGTTTATGTCGAGGAACGTCGTGTTCAGGAATTGAAGGTAAAGGACGGGCTTTCCTACTCGGAGGCCCGGAAGAAAGCCAAAATATCGGCGCCAATGATAACACGATCTTTTGCACAGGTGTGCAGTGCGCCATTGCCTGGCCCAGTTAGTGAGTCTGCTGATTTGGCGGATTTGCGTGCTGAGCTCAGGTCTTTGACGAGGACGGTCGGCATGCTTGTTACTTTGTTGACCCAGCAACATCCATCTTTGCAGGGTCTTTTGGGTCCTTTGGACCCGGTTGCTGCCGTGCCGTCGACATCTGCTCAGCCTGCAGATGCTTCTGCTCCTGTTACTGTTCCTGATGCTCTAACTGTTCCCAAAAAGCAGAAAGTTAAAAAGCACTTTAGTAATTAAAAACACAGAGTAGCCATCAAGTGCTGGTGAAACAACGAAATCACGACGTTTCGGTTCCAAGGTCGGAACCGTTTTCAGGTGAAGGGTTTAAAACATGTCCAACAACTTAAAAACAAAATAAAAATTAATAAAGTAACAGCATGTTTTAAACCCTTCACCTGAAAACGGTTCCAAGGTTGGAACCGAAACGTCGTGATTTCGTTGTTTCACCAGCACTTGATGGCTACTCTGTTTGTGTTTCTAACTGTTCCCAGGCAGGTTAAGGCTTCAGCTAAGCCTCTGCCTGCCCGGAGTGCGCCACAGAAGACGTCGAAGAAGAAGGCTCCTGCTGGTAAGGCCTCAACACCACCCGTGAGGACGTTGCCACCGGGAGAGACGGTGAAACGGTCGTTGAACGGCCAGATTGCTGAGGGGTCCATTGCGTCCCCTAAACATCGTGATACTACTCTGCCCATGGAGCAGGAAGAGATTTCCTGTTCTAATTCTCCAGAACCTTTTCCTCCTTCCGAGGACAACTTCGTTCTGAACCTCACTTCATCTTTTGATTCGGGTGAGGATTCAGATGTTTTCGGATCGCCCAGAGGAGGAGTTGAGGAGGATGATGTGGTCTTAAACCCGCCCTAATGCCTGCGCATACCATCGTTCAGTGGAACTGTCAAAGTTATTAGACCCATGCAGAAGAGCTGCGACTGCTTTTGTCGCATTGGCGACCTCTGTGCTGCTGCCTTCAGGAAACTTGCTTTAAGGCGTCGGATACTCCGGTTGTTCGGGGTTACTCTGTCTACCGTCTGGATGCAGACCCTGTGCCACGTGCACGTGGTGGTGTTGAAGTGCTGGTTCAACACTCTCAGCCGCATGCCAGTGTGCCTCTGCACACTAGATTTCAGGCGGTAGCAGTTCGAGTTTCTTTCAGCTTTGATATTACTGTCTGTTCGGTTTATTTACCACCGGATGAGGTCTTTGGGGTTGGTGACCTGGAGGATCTGGTTCGCCAGCTTCCTGCCCCGTTCCTCTTGCTGGGCGACTTTAACAGCCACCAC
>JAHWFP010084597.1:0-16062 GCA_023313725.1 Lithobius niger
TACTGCTGAAAATATTGCAAAACTGCTGCAGAAATAGCGAAGGACTGCTGCAGAAAGACTGCACACTCACAGTAGAAATGCTGCAAAAAACACCATAAACTACTGAAGAATACCCCCAACAGCTGCTGGGGAATTACTCCAGGGCTTCTAGAGAAATTCTCCATACCTGCTGCAGAAATACCACAGAATCACAACTGAATTGCTGCAGAATCACTCCAGAACTGCTGTAGAAATACCACTGAATCACAACTGGATTGCTGCAGAATTACCACAAACTGCTGTTGAAATCACTCCCATATTTGCCGCAGAAATACCACAGTACTTCTGCACAAATTCTGCTGAATCATATCAGAAATACAGTAAAAAAACACCCAGAACTCCCCAAAACTATTGCGGATTTCCATCAAAAGCTGCCGCAGAATCATTCCAGGACTGCTGCGGAAATAACAAAAACCACACTTGGATTGCTGCAGAAAATACCGCAAAACTACTGCAGAAAAACTGCAGAACTGCTGCAGAAAATACCAACAATTACTACAGAATACCCCAAAACCTGCTGCAGAATCCTTCCAGAACTACTACAGAAATTATCTAGGCCTGCTGCAGAAATACTCCAGAACTACTGCAGAAATACTCCATAATTGCTGAAAAATAACCCCAACCAGGTTGAAGAATTAAGGCCGAACTGTTGCATAAATACTCTAGAACTGCTGCAGATTCAAACAGTAGTGCTGCAGAAAAAAACAGTAGAATTCCCCCAAAACTACTGCAGAATTTCTCCAAGTGATGTTGTTGGATAACTCCACGACTGCTGTAGAAATACCCAGAGCCTCACCTGGACTACTGCTAAAATACTGCAGAACTACTGCAAAAATATCAAAGAACTGCTGCAATAAGGCTGCAGACTCACAGTGGAAATGCTGCAAAAAATACCTAAAACCACTGCAGAATGCCCCAACAGCTGCTGCAGAAATACTCCAACACTGCTGTAGAATTCACAAAATTACACGTATTTGCCGCAGAAAATATAGAACTGCTGCAGTAATAACCCAGCAATGTTGATGAATTATCACGGAACTGTTGCAGAAATACTTTACCATTGCTGCAGAATCACTCTAGAACTGCTGCAGAAATACCACAAAACTGATCCTGTATCACTCAGAACTGCTGCAGAAATTCTGCAGAATCATACCAGGAATACTGTAGAAAACACCAAGAATTCTGACCAAACTACTGCAGCATTAGCTCAAGGACTGCTGCTGAAGCACTCCAGGACTGCTGCAGAAATATCAAGAACCACACCTGGACTACAGCAGAAAAATATCGCAAACTGCTTCAAAACTGCTGCAGAACTGCTGCAGAAATACCGAATAACTGCCGCAGAAAGGTTGCAGACTCACACTAGAAATGCTGCGAAATATCTAAAACTACTGTAGAATACCACCAACAGCAGCTGCAGAATCACTTTACACCTGCTGCAGAAATACTCTAGAACTGCGGCAGAACTGCCCTGACATATTGGTTAATAAATACCCCTGCAGAAATACACTTTCAGTGCAGGCCAACTGCTGCAGAAATATTCCAGCATTGCTACAGAATCTCTCCAGGACTATTGCAAAATCACTCCAGGACTGCTACAGAAATACTCTACACATGATACAGAAATACTCCAGAACTGCTGCAAAAATACTCCAGTATTGCTTCAGAATCACCCCTGAATTGCTGCAAAAATACTGCAAAATTACACCTGGATTATACAGAAATTACAAAAAAAAATTTCTGCTGTATCACTCCAGAATTTCTGTAAATATACCACATAGCTGCTGCAGAAATCCTGCAGAACATACCAGGAATGCTGTAGAAAACATCAAAAATTACCCCTAAACTCCTGCATAATTCCCTCTAGAGCTGCTGCAGAATCACTACAGACCTGCTGCATAAATATTCCTGAACTGCTGTAGAAATACCTCATAATTGCTGTAAAATAAGACCAGAAATGTGAAGAATTACCATAGAACTGTTGGAGAAATACTCTAGAACTGTTGCAGAAGTTCTGCAGAATAACACAGTAATACTGCAGATAACACATAGAATCTCCTAAAACTATTGCAAATTCCTCCAAGAAGTGCTGCAGAACCACTCCAGGACTGTGGCAGAAATACCCAAATTACACCTGGACTGCTGCAGAAAATATCACAAAAAAGCTGCAGAAGAATCACAGAACTCCTCTAGAAATGATGGCGACTCACACCAGAAATTCTGTAGAAAACACCTAAAACTACTGCAGAATATTTCCAAGAACTACTGAAAAAATACTCCCGACCTGCTGCATATATACTGCAGAACTCTTGTACAAATACCCCATATGTGCTGCAAAAATACCCCAGCAATGTTGATGGACTACCGTAGAACTGGTGCAGAAATACTACAGAACTGTTGTTGAATAACTCCAGTACTGCTTTAGAAATACCACAGAATCACACCTGGCTTGCTGCAGAAAAACTAAAGAACCTCACTTGACTAATGCAGAAAATACTTCATAACTGATGCTGAATCACACCAGAACTGCTGTAGAAATACCACTGAACTGCTGGAGAAATGCTGTAGAATCACATCAGAAATCCTACAGAAAACACCCTGAATCCCTCAAAATACTGCAGAATCCTTCAATCCAGCTGCTGTAAAATCACTCTAGGACAGTTGTAGAAGTACCCATAACCACACCTGGACTGCAGCAGAATATATCACAAAATTGCAGCAGAAATACCCAAGGTCAGTTGCAGATTCACACCAATAATGCTATAAAAATACGTAAAACTAATACCAGAATATCCCAAGAGCTGCTACAGAATCGCTCCAGGAGTGCTACAGAAATACTCCTCAACTACTGCTGAATCACACTTGGATTGCTGCAAAAAAAACACAGAATCACACTTCGACTCCTGCAGAAAATAGCACAAAACTGCTGCAGAAATACCACAGAACTGCTGCAGAAACATCCGGAATCCCCCCAAATACTGTAAAATTCTCCAAGAGCTGCTGCAGAAGTGCCCCGAATAAACCTGGCTGCTGCAGAAAATAGACCAAAACTTCTGCAGAAATGCTGTAGCAAACACATAAAACTACTGCAGAATATCCCAAAGAGCTGCTGAAGAATCATTCCAGCAATGGTGACGAATTATCACTAATTGCTACAGAGATACTCCTGAACTGCTGCAGATATACTGTACAGTCACACCTAGTTTTCTGCAGAAATACCACAGAAAAACACCTAGACTGTTGCATAAAATACCACAAAACTGATACTGAATCACCCCAGTACTGTTGCAGAAATACCACAGTACCGCTGCTGAATCACCTCAGAACTGATGCAGAAATGCTGTAGAATCACAGCAGAAATGAACGTAAAACACTCAGAATTCCCCCAAATTACATCAGAATTTCCCTAAGAGTTGCTGACGAAATGCTGCACCATACATTTTTCAGAAAACACACAGAACCAATTAAAACCGCTGTAGAACTCCTCGAAGAGCTGGCACAGAAATGCTGCAGAAAACACGCAGATTCCATCCAAAACTATTGCCGAATTCATCCAAGAGCTGCTGCAGAATCACTATAAAACTGCTGCAGAAATACACCACTGCAGAAATACTGCAAACCTGCTGCAAAAGTACTCCAGAACTGCAGCATAATTACCAAACAACTTCTGAAGAATCATTCCAGTACTGCTGCAGAAAAGCCGCATTATTGCTGCAGAATTACGATAGGATACCTAAGAATTACACTTGGAACCCTTTTGAATCACCCCAGAATTACTACATAAATATTCGCGAACTGCTGCAGAATCACTCATGATTGCTGCAGAATTACCCCAACAATTGCCACAGAACTTCTGCAGAATACCCCTTCTGAATTGCTGCAGATCAGTCGTTAGTATGTATGTATGTTACTCAATATGTAACTCACTGGCTAGGTTTCCTTGAGTGAGAGGTTTACTTTAGGAATGATGAAGTTTACTCGACTTTCGACCCTCCCATTTTCTCAAGTAAACCTATCAAGTAAAACTCCCACTAAAGTAACTGCCCTACTTGAATAAACTCACCAATCAAGTAAACCTTCCACTTAAGTAAACCTCCCACTCAAGTCAACCTCCTACTGAAGTAAACCTGCCAATCAAGTAAACCTTCCGCTCAAGTAAACCTCACACTCAAGTAAACCTGCCAATTAAGTAAACCTTGTAAGTTAGGTCGGTTTCCTTGCATGAGGTCGGTTTCCTTGAGTGAGAGGTTTACTAGGGAGGTTTACTTGAGTGAGGTTGCTCAGTCGTCATTAGGATGCTCCTGAAACGAGGGTAGGTTTAATTGAGGATTTACTGCTCTGCATGATTTCCTGTGAATTCCTGCACGACGGTCCGGGGCGTGTGTGTGTTTATTCTCATTTCGCAAATCCCCACTCCTTAAGTTAACAGGAATTGTTTATTTCAGGACGACCAGAAAGTAAACTTCAACGCAACGAAGAAGCCGATTAGAAATCTAAGCGAACCTACTTTACTGAATGGTGCTGTTACTAAGGTATTCGTCGACAGCAATTGCCTGTTACAAGATGATCAGAAAGAACACTTCAATGCCTCGAACAAACCAATTAGAAATCAAAGCAAGCCTTCTTTCCCGAGTGACGCAGCTACGAAAAATTTTGTGCACGAAAACTTTTTCATGCTAATCAGTTTCTGCATGAAAAGCCCTTTGCATAAAGAAATTGGTTGGTTCGTTAATTCCGGATCTTTTACAAGTTTTACAAGTTCTGGTTTAGTTTGTAAAGCAATTTTATACAGCAACAATCCGAGTGTAGATGGCGTTGCTGAATGTACAGCAGGAACGAAAACCTTTTTAATTACTAAAATAACAGACGTGCGTTCAACCACAACCATTTTTGACATTCCTTACGAAATAGAAAAAGATTTATCCATTGCGGTACACACGGTCGAAGATTTTCATACAAGAGACGTTTATTTCCAGTTAGAATTGCATTTATCTTTTCAATAGATGACTCATCTCATCCTATCCAAAACAGATTAGTAAGTACATGCCTTAGAGGAGGCGCTTAGAAAAAATAGGCAAAAGTGACCGCACCAAATCTGATGAAAGTTTTGTATGCATTCGTAATTGTATTTTATTACCAACCCCAAATAGTTAACTACGACCCGGGAGGACCCATGTTGCCAAAACTATCGAAATAATGTGGTTTAGCCGAAACGGTCGAATAGGCGACCCAGCGACTTCCATCTCTATAGTGAAAATCTTCCAAATTTACGATTCCGTTTTCACCAGAAAGCCTAAGTTTTAAGGTAAGCGTGTCTATATTAAAAGTACCTCTTAATTTCGTAATTTTCGTCACTCTAGCCAATCCGTTTTAATAAAAGTTGGTTAAATGTTTATTAAGTCGATTAAACCCTGGTTGGCCTTGAGCCAAAACCTTCCACTTGCTTGTCATATCGCACTAGTTCAGCCAGAATTTTTGCATCGTTTTGTGCTTATTTTACGGTAAATATCACCCCCGCAATCCCTCTTGCCAAGCCCCAAATACCGGCTAAAATCGGTGCTAGCAATACCAACGGCAAAATGCCGCCTTACTTTCTTCGCGATCTTCTTTTGAGTGCCATATTATCTTATTTATTATTATTGTTATTTAATAAACAACTTCGACTTAGCCTCTATCCAACTTTAAATTCATTTCCCTGTCGCCAATGAGCAGAGCATGACTGGTAGTGTTAGCCGCTATAGCGGTCCTGAACTTTAGTTTGACTTGTACGTCCACGATTCCCTATTGAAGCCTCTTGGACTGTTCAGAGTAATCCTACACCACGAGAGGATAGGCTTTCTTGAACTGCAGCAAGTCAAAACTCCAGTGGTTAAATTTCGTAGCACAGCTGTGTATATTGCTGCGCCTTTCTGTACAAGCTGACGTACTCTCCAGTAGTAAAATTAGAGTTCAAATCGAGAAACGGATAACAATCGGAATTTAGAGTCACGTGAGCATCTTGCAAACTGCAATGGACAAACACGCCCGTGTTTTAAACTAAAGAGTCCTGCCTATTAGTTTGAAAAGCTAGAACTCTCCACCTAGGTTTCTCGACTGCGGAAGTAGTCAGCACGCGCCAGGTGAAGCTGGTATTTTGAGGGAGCTCATAGCTATCATAATGCCAGTGACTAAATTCTTAATCCACTCTCACTCCGAGGTCAATGAGATTGTATAGTTTAAGTTTTTGCTCATCCGAGCCCATGATATGGGGAGCGAGCCAACTAATGCTATTAGAATGTTATTGAAGATGACGTTCGTGCGCTCGCTCGCATGAATGTAAGCATGTGTTTGGTTCTAAAGAATACCTTATCGTAATTTTCGAAAAATATCATGAAGTGTTTCAACGGGATGGCAACGGTAAAGCTTGGGAGTTGTTTCAAGCATGATGGACGCATGCCGCTGTTTGAATCCCAAGTTGTTGGTTAGTTCGACGTCCACGGAAGCCACACTATCAAACGCCCAGCAGTGGCCGAGAAAAGCCAGTTGCTCTGCCAAGCAGTAAGGGATCGGTCCCTTTAGCAGAGTACTGCACCTCAGATAATTTAACTCATTGACTTGTTTATCACCTAGGTGCTATTTGATATTAGAAAACAGGAGCATAGGATCATTATTAATCAACGCCGCTTTGTCAGCGTCGGCATAGAACGAGTTATCATTCTTCAGCAACCTCCCTTTAATCAGAAGGTAACTATTGGCAACGTGGAGAAATTCAAACCGTTTATTTTTATTATAGTTAAAATTTAGAGTCCTTTCCCTTTTTTCCTAACACGAGTCCTTTATCCTTTTTTAATTAATTTGTAGAGCTCACATGAAAATGCACCGTGAGCGTCTTGCTCGTTGGTCTGAGACGTGAGCCAAACTCTTATAGTTCTGATTAATTTGGTAGTAATGGGAGGTAAATTAAATTATGAGGGACATTATGATTTTGAAACTGGGCGGTGAATTGAGATAAAAGGAGTGTAAAATGGGCTGTGTCATTGTTTAGGTAAGAATTGCCGATGATGTCGACATGCATGAAAATTGTATTGATACTCATAATGTCGACGGTATTTTGACTTTCTTGACTACTAAAATAGTTGTGCATATCAAACCACAAAACTGTAGCCAAACTCTTGTTGCCGTAAGCCGTAGTTCGAATCGGTAATTATCAAATTGGTTCTTAAAGTTTTTAGATTTGAAAGAGTCGTGATGGCTTTCTTGCTTTGCGCATTTTCATCTTTCGCCAACTTGAGATATTTATTCAAATCTTCGATTTTGTAGGTCCTAAGAGTGACTAACATTTTGTGCTAGGAAGCACCAGCATCGGTTGTGTATTGAATTTCCTTATTTTTTGAGGTGATGTTGTGAATGCTGTTATACGGGTCTAAATTAGAGCCAGTTCGTAATTATTTTTTAATGAATGCGTACCCAACCAACCCTTGTGATGTCATTACCTCTACCACGCAATGTCATTACACCATTCAAGTGACCTGCCATGTGACCCCCATCAAGTCGTGTAAATTACACCACATTTTGTGAAAGTTATTTCTGTAAGTATGAAACCTTCATCCTCGTCTTTGGTAGGTTGTTGGAAACTCCATCTCACTTTGTAATGTAATAACCAAACTCTGTGGTCACGTAACCCACTACCTGTATGACGTCATAACTGGTATTGTCGGTTAGATGCTTTTTGCTACCCTTATGTATCTTAGGCCTACTGAAGATTGGGTTGTTGTTAGTGGAGCAGTGGAGGGGTGTGATACAAGGCAGAGGTTAAGGGTGGGGTGTGGAGGTAGAATGATGTTGCGGTTGAGATTATGGGTCTGGTGTGTATATTTGGTAAAAGTAGTGGATTATGTATGATGGAATTCACTTCACGAGTTGGGGCTCGTGAGTTTCTCCCCATGTGGAGGCAGCCTTATCGACGAACCAATGAGATGGGTGTGAGTTTATTACCCCATACCCCAGTGTTACTGCCAGAATGGACCAGTGTATGTGGAGAAATACCACAGACTTTTGGTAAAAGTGAGCAGAAGAGTGGCACAGCCTATAGCCTATGAAGCCACAGAAACAGATGCATAGTCATGGAAACCATGTAATGTCTTAATCCCCAAGGCAGAAAGTGATGACATCCCCTGTGGGAGAAAGTAACACCATCTATATCACGAAGATTTTATCTTATACTTGGCAAAATTGACACGACTTGATTTAAATGATTGAAGTCGAGATGGCCAAGCTCAATAAGACTCAAGTAGGAAAAGGTTCGGGGATGAAGCATAACAGAGCCGAAATTTGGAAAACATGGTATATTCAGTCATGCCACTTAGCATTTACATTACAGTTTGGTAGATTTTCCAAGAATTTTAAATGAAGGAGATGAGGGTGAGCAACCCAATTCTGACTGTTTACCACCTGCAAAATAAAAAAATCTGACCAAACAGTTTACAGCTTTATTTTGCAACATTTGTAATGTAGTGGACATTGTGTTGCGATTCCAATTCTAACCGTTGTTTCTTAGTATTTACATTAAAATTTATAGAATTTACAATGTTGAGGTTGATGCATCACCAAGTCCGATTCTTATTAGGTGGCATAATAGGCCAAACCACCTAGAATTTAAAGTACAATTTGGAGGATTCAACAAGGGTTTACGTGTGTTTGAGTCGTAACTCCAAACCCCAGTTGTAATTCTAAGCTATTTATACAATTTATAGTACAAATTTATTGAATTTAGAGTCGAGGACGATGCTGGCCAAGTCGAATCAAGATCAAGTGGCATCATTACTTACTATTTCAACATACAAAAAACGTAGTACGACACATTGAAAACAGCCAGAAAGTTTTAACAACAATTGTGAAAATCCTACCAATTTCCCTGTTAGTGTCTGGTGGTTCCTGACTATCTACTTTCACGTATTAAGGCTCCCAATACTTGCTATGTCCATGATTGGTGGCCTCTAAAATTTTTTAAGACATTGCGATGATTACCCTCTTGATGACCAGCATCTACGCAGGTACGTTTTACATTGTCAATGGCACACTACCAGGACGTATGCATATACATCATGCTGCTCCATTCTACAACAAAGAGTGTTAGTTTGTCTGGTAGCGTGGCAATTGCTTGTGTTTTTTTAGTCCAGTACCATCGTATTATTGGCCTGAACCCTGTTGACGTCACAAACAGTTATCCAATCGATTCTGAAAATACATACGACGTCAGTTTTGTTGGATAAAATTATGCAGGCTTAGGTTCAACAATGGCATCACTAAATTGCAGGATATGAGCGCAGTGAGTGTGCCGCACAGTTTTTTTAAATTTGTTTACATGTAATTTTGAGAGATTTGCTCTAAAGTGATTAGTACAGTGCTCCAGACTTCCCACATCATCGAGAGTCCAGCTGAGGTCTACACAGCGCTTGGTAAGAAAAGTGCTTCGTATTTACTTTGTGTGACGATAATTTTCTGCCCGGCGAACCGGCTAAATTCATGTTGTCAGGATTACGCCGGTATCGGCTTTCTGACAACATGAGCTGCCGCTACCGGCTCGTTTATGCTAAATAGGCCAAATAAAAATGGGCTGTCCGTCGGTCAAAACCAAGTCGGTTCGGAGTTGTTTTGACACATATTTTAGTTTACTGTGCGATTAGTATAGAAGGAAATACCATGTTATCTATTTAAACTGTTGATGTTTTTAAACAAGGTGCAAAAGTCAAAAATGTTTGCTGTGTGGCATTGACATTAAACATTTATGTTCATAATACATTTGGCTACATAAAAAAAACGTATGACAGATTTTAAAATAATGTGTCATCTGTGCTATGTCAAATTTTTATATCCACGTATTTAGGAGCATCCCACTTTCTCCCTCCATCAAATTAAGCAGCAAAATATTATTTTGAAATAGAAACAGAAATTGATGGTGTATGAAGCACCCGCCCACCCAAGACCCGTAAAAAGTTAAACAACAAGAGGGTCATAGCGTGATTTGAATGCATTGAGTGAAGGAGCACAAACAACAAATTGAGGGATGGAGTTCCAGGGTTGAACAACTCTTTCCGTGAAAAAGTGAAAGCATAGTTTAGTACGAGAGACAGTGCCATAAATACGTACAGGGTGGCCACGAGCGAAGTTGAAATTGGAGTAAGGGAAAGAACAGGGTCCACCTCCCAGAGATTGTGAATAAGTTGTTTGGTAAGTATCATGTCGCCACGATGAAAACGATCATGAAAGGTGATAAGCAAGAGTTTACGTAGGTGATCGGAGTAAGGCACAGAACGAATAGTGTAACACCGTTTGGTAAGGAGACGTTAGCAGTTTTCAAGACAATTAAGTGAGTAAAGATTGTATTGACGACAAATTTGGGAGCAGAAACCAAAGACTGGGGAAAGAAATGTTTTATATAAAATAGCGAACAAGGAGGGTGTATGGTTGGAGAAACCCTTCAGTAGAAAATGGACTTTATGAAAGCCTTTGGAGAAGACAATTTCAGTGTGTAGATTGATATTTAGAGCGTTACCAATAAGGATTCCTAGGTAAGGATGATTAGCAACAGGAGTGACAGGCTTGCCAGAAAGATAGAAAGGAAAGTGCGGTTTATGCCTAAGGTAAAGGAGTGACATTTTTCAGTATGAAAAAGAAGGGAATTGGTAGTTGGGCTGTGCGTAACACGTCGGTTGCCTTCTCGAATAATTTGCAGGAAACAGAGTCATAGACGATTTTTTAGTCATCAGCATAGCAGGCATCAGGAGAACGAATAACAGAAGGTAGGTCAGAAAACAGGAGGGGTCCAAGAACGGAGACTTCAGGAACACCAGAGGTAACGTGAAGCCAATGAGCGAAGGAACCAAAAAGGATTTATCAATTGGAGTGATATGAGCATCCTTCCAGCATGAAAGAAAGGAACTAGAAAGGATGGAATGGGAGAAAAGGTGAAACAAGGTGGTGGAAAGAGAACTGGCACAATTACGAAGAAAAATAGGTGGAATGTTATCAGGACTTGAAGAAAAGTCTTCTTTAAGGGATAGGAGAGGGGAAAGAACATCGGTCACACCGAAATGAACAACCCCAGCACTGCAGTTGGGATAGGATTGCAAGAAGAAGCAGGAAGGAGAGTTGTGGAGAAAAAAAGATTTAGCTTGGAACCAATGGCAGCATGATCAAGAGAGAAAGTATTATTATCATTTATGATACAGCTTAAGGGGATAGTTTTGTTATTATTTGTAAGGTATTAAAACAGTAATTTGGGGTTACTTTTGGAACGTTGAATATGCTTGTTTTCAAACGGAATTTTAGCAAGTATGATTTGTTTGATGGCATTCTCTCTTGCAGCGAGGAAGTTTGCCATGTTAGATGGAGACGGAAGGGAAAGAAGCAGAAGATATGTAAGCTTTTTTAACCCTTAAATGCATGAATTAATTTCTGATACTTTTTTTTAAGGACCATGTGATAGTTGGGTCAGTCGGGGGATTCGAACCAGCATTTGCAGGGTTTGGAGACGAGGACGCTGACCACTAGGCTGTTGCTGCTCACTTTGCTCGGGGTCCCCGGGGACCCCTCACAAAGCTTGCAGCGCGAGTTGGACTTACTTTTTTCGCGTTTAGTCAGCTGTTGCCTGCAGGCAAACTGTATGCAACATAGGGTTAAGGTAGCACGAATTTGGGTGGGGACCAGGATGGGCTGGTTGAAGAAGTCTTCTTGGCCACAGGAATGAAAGGGAAATAATGGCTTGACGGAAGGCGGTAAGTATTTGAACCTTTGAGTCAATATCAAGATCGGCAAGTTCAGTAGACCAATCAATGCAGGAAATAAAGTGGTTAATAAGTGTGTAGTCAGCTTAACGAAAGTTGTAAGAAGGAGAGGGAACAGCTTTGGTTGAAAAGTCAATATTAAGTGAAAAAGTGAGGACATAATGATCACCACGCCCAAAGGCAGGTGAGTGAGTGATTGTGGAGAGGTTGAGAGAAGGAGAGCAGATAAGCAAATCAAGTAAACTTGAGCACTGGTTTGAACGATGGTGAGTAGATTTCGTAACGTATTGTACAAGATTTTAGTCTTGGATAAAGTCAAGAAACTCAAGACTGGTACTTGGATTAAGTTCGGAGGTAGTGACACTAAGCCAGTTGATATTAGGAAGGTTGAAATGTCCCATACAGAAGAAAGGGCACGTTGGGTTGGGGAACAGCATTGCAAAGCATGGAGAGAAAACTTGGCCAGTGTGTGGGGTAACCTTTAACTGGAGTTCGGTAGGCACAACCAAAAGTGATATTGTCAGAGGAAGGAATGATGATCGAGCACTACAGAGATTCCCGTTCACCGTGGTAGTCGAAGAAATAGCCACTGAGTGAAGACATAATATTGCTTTTAATGTAAATGAATACACCTCTGTGACCCATGAGTAAGCTGCCACTGTGGTAGGCAGTATAGCCATTAAGATTAATGGTTGAGTCCGGGATAGCTGGAGTGAGGTTTGTTTCAGAGACGCCAATAAGATCAGGATAAAGTTGAGAGGTGGCAAATTTAAATTCATCAAGTTTGTTAAAGAGGGCCATAGCGCTAAAATACAGGCACGAAATGCTATGAACAAGGGTTTGGACGGCAGTTGTAGTGATGAATGAAAGTTAGGTCTTAGAAGCCACCTCCAAAATTGAGCCATGACGGCTGCAACAACTAGCGACACTTGCATTGTCACTAATGGACTACTTCTCGGTATCTTCTAAGGTGGAGTTGGGACTTCGCCTTGCATACTTTTGTTTTTCGGTAAGTGATATCTAAAACAAAACCCACAAGGGTGGAAAGAACCTGCCAAGTTTCAGCCAATCAAAGTAGTGATATCAGAGCCAAAAAAGGCTGCCACCAAGTTACTACATTAGTTGCTAAGCTAATCCCACCGATTATTATATCAAAGGTTAAATCAAAAACCTGATCATTGCTACTATAGGTAGCAATGGTCAAGTTTTTGATTTAACGTGTGAGGTAATAGTCGAATGAATTAGCTTGGCAACTAAGGTAGTTACTTGGTGGCAGCTTTTTTGGTTCTGATATCACTACTTTGATTGGCTGAAACTTGGCGGGTTCTTTCACCCTAGTGGGTTTTGTTTTAGATATCACTTCTATTGTAATTTTTTTGTGTGGCGTCTTAGTGTTGCCACTGCCCATTTATCTACTATCTGCCCAAGTTTGGTCGAAAAATATTGACTAGGAACGGAGATATTAATTTATTTTTAGTTTCGCTGGAGTGAGGACTTCAATCATATAAATAAAAGCATTTGCTGTTTTTCATTCAACCATTAACAATAAGTTGTGCGGACTGCGGATTTATTAAGACCTTAGTGGCCCGAAGCCATGCATGCATGCACATGCATTTTATCAACAATGTTGTGGTGCCGATTATTTCTGGCAGTACGTTTGCAATGTTACTCGTTAACACTAATAATGAGTAATGCTTATTTTGATCACCAGTGCTGTTTTCCCACATACTGAAAAATAGCATTAAAATGAGCGCAATCTTTTTAGTTAATGCCTCCCCAAACGTCAAACATTAAAAGGCACGTATTGGAGTTACAAGAGTGCTGAATACCAAATTTCAGTTGTTTCTGTTGCATAATTAATTTTATATGAGTGGAATTAGTAGTCAGTAGTCAGTATAAAGTAGTCAGTATTCAGCTGAAATCAACAATCTTCACGCACTTTTATCACCTTGATACCCATCTGGCTTCGACGACGCACGTCCCTGTTGCAAAGTACAGCATTCTTTGGCCCTGGGACCCTAGCATACAATTTGCCAGATTACATTACCGTCATTTCACACATTGCAAGGGACATCAGTCTTTGGTTGCCTCTGGGACCCTAGCACGCAACTTGCGACAAGACATGTTCGTCATTGCGCAGCACGGTGCAAGGGAAACCAATCCTTGGCCCCAGGATTGCAGCACACAACTTGCGACAAGACATACTCGTCGTCCCGCATCACGGTGCAAGGGAAACCAATCCTTGGCCCGGGGATTATAGCACACAACTTGCGACAAGACGTGCTCGTCGTCACGCAGCATGGTGCAGGGAAACCAATCCTTGGCCCGGCTATTCTCGGGTTTTGGCCTCTCTCAGAAATGGTCATGTGTATGATGACCCTGAGCCAGAACCCGGAATGCCGGGTCTGGCTTTTTCTGTGAGTCAGATTCGCGAATAACCACACTTCGAATAGCCCCGCCTGCTGTTGCAGCAATCTCCATCAACACCTCCACAGAGCTTCAAGTTCGCCAAAGTCAAACCATTCATCCTAGACCCTTCAAATTTGGTGTGCACCCAGCTGAAGGAACCCACTCGATACCCAAAAAGTTTCAGAGCTCTAGCTCCCATAGTTAAAAATCCCGACTTTTGACGCCCAGTGCTCTTCTTGGTTTCAAGTTTTCCAATCCCGAACTAAACGTCCTAGACACTTCAAACTCCGTGGACCCTTAGCTGGCTATACCCCCTGGACGTCCAAAAAATTTCAGACCCATAGTTCTAGTAGAAGGAGCGCTATTAAATAAACCGGTTTGAGTGTAGACCTATATAGGCCTAAATACTTCGACCGTCAATAGCGGACGAACGAGAAGAGCTACGACCCTGGGGATAGTCTAGATCGGTTTAGGAGGACAAAATACCCTTGGCTACCAAGTTTCAGATCTAAAACACGAGTGGTTATGGAGAAACAGCATACATGTGGTTAGGT
Organism: Lithobius niger; assembly: GCA_023313725.1. Taxonomy (NCBI): domain Eukaryota; kingdom Metazoa; phylum Arthropoda; class Chilopoda; order Lithobiomorpha; family Lithobiidae; genus Lithobius; species Lithobius niger. The sequence continues at coordinate 14,768 of JAHWFP010084597.1, forward strand.
TAGGTTAAGTTAGGTTAGTGGGCCTTAGCTATTTTTTCGAAGTGGTTGTCGCAGGGTTTTTTTTCGAATAGCTCGGCTCACAGAGGTCTCACGGACATGAGGTTAGGCTTAAAATGTGCGTATGGACGAGGGCTAGCCTCACACCGAGTTTCATGATGTTTAGACAGCCAGTTTTTGAGCCCCATCAGTTCAACCGAGCGGCCCTACCTTCCGCCATGCTATTTCCAAGTGTCGTCGCAGGGTTATTTTCAAATAGCTCGGCTCACAGAGGTCTCACAAACTTGTGGTTAGGCTTGACATGTGCGTATGGACGAGGGCTAGCCTCACACCAAGTTTCATGATGTTTAGACGGCCAGTATTTGAGCCCCATCAGTTTAACCGCGTGCCCTACCTTCCGCAATGCTATTTCAAATAGTGACGGTTAACATCCGTTCCAGGCTACCATAGCTCGGCTCACAGAGGTCTCACGGACATGGGGTTAGGCTTGAAATGTGCGTATGGACGAGGGCTATCCTCACACCGTGTTTCATCAAGTTTACACGCACAGTTTTTGAACCCCGACACTTTGTCCGATTTTCTGTACCTTCCGTAATGCTACAAAAAGTGCCTCTGAGGTCACCAGCGAGACAGGGTTGGTTCCAGGGGCCGTCCATCTTCTGGGGCCGTCCATCTAGCATCGTTCCCCTGGCGCATGCCGATTTTGGCCGTGATCTGAGCACTTTTCATTTTTCCTGCGTTAGCAACGCTGGTTTTGTCTAATCGCGAGACCAGCGTTGCTAACGCAGTGCAGGGTTTTTTTTTTAATAGCGCCGCTAACAGAGGTGTTACAGACATGGGGATAGGCTTGAAATCTGCATACGGACGAGGGCTAGCCTCACACCGAGTTTCATGATGTTTAGACGGCCAGTTTTTGAGCCCCATCAGTTCAACCGAGCGGCCCTACCTTCCGCCATGCGATTTCCAAGACTCGTCGCAGGGTTATTTTCGAATAGCTCGGCTCACAGAGGTCTCACGAACTTGTGGTTAGGCTTGAAATGTGCGTATGGACAAGGGCTAGCGTCACACCGAGTTTCATGATGTTTAGACAGCCAGTATTTGAGCCCCATCAGTTTAACCGCGTGCCCTACCTTCCGCAATGCTATTTCAAAGGGTGACGGTTAACATCCGTTCCAGGCTACCATAGCTCGGTTCACAGAGGTCTCATGGACATGGGGTTAGGCTTGAAATGTGCGTACGGACGAGGGCTATCCTCACACCGAGTTTCATCAAGTTTACACGCCCAGTTTTTGAACCCC
>JAHWFP010084597.1:22457-59859 GCA_023313725.1 Lithobius niger
AGGAAGTAAAAGTCGTATCAAGGTTTCCGTAGGTGAACCTGCGGAAGAATCATTACTGTGCAAAATGACAAACGTTTGCACTCTTGCCAATGGGAGGTCAACCGTCCCGACAACCCGGCAAATTCGAACGCAATCAGGAAAGCCAGAGCGTCTAACTGGGTTCAGCTGGCGATGTTCTATTGTTGGCTCTTCCTGGGACTCGGGACTAGGCAGCGTAGTACCTTGACCACGTAGTGGGAGGGAAAGCTGCTCGGTCTGGCCCACCTTGCGTGGGTCGGCCAACAACCAGGCAGTAGGTTGGGGGCTACGGGTCAGCGTGACACTGTATTGATCATAGCTAGTGTGCTGTGGGAATAGTGTCCCTCTGGTTTACCGAGCAAGACCGAGGCTAGAACGATTCCCAAGTTCTTTGGGTGTCTCGGCGGCAGGAGCACGCTCCCAAACGTCCGGGAAGTGAGCCTGCATCGAAGGAAAATCTGCATGTCGGGCATGTCCAGTACTCGTCAGGCTGGTCGGTGTGTTTCTGCGAAAAGGTCAGTTGACTGGCAGTGAGCAGTGGGTCCTCGCCTTCCGGCTTGAAGATCGCTGCACTAAGCTGGTCGAGCTGTTGGACCGGTGGCAAAGACAGGTGGTGAGCAGTGGGTCCTCGCCTTTGGGCTGGAAGATCGCTGTTCTAAGTCGGTCGGAGCTGCTGGGTCAGCGGTATGACTGCCCTTAGTACCAAGCAGGGAAGCTGTACTGTCCGAGCGAGTCGGTGCCGATGCGGAATACGGATCAGTGTCTGATGGCAAGACTGGTGGTTAGCAGTAGGTCCTCGCCTTCGGGCTCGAAGATCGCTGCACTAAGCCGGTTGAGCTTTTGACTAGTGTTTGGGCAAAGACTGGTGGTGAGCAGTGGGTCCTCGCCTTTGGGCTCGAAGACCGCTTTTCTAAGCAGGTGATGATGTCAAGACAGGCAGTGAGCAGTGGGTCCTGGCCTTCGGGCTGTGGGCACTCTGTTCTAAGCTGGTCGAGCTGTTGGACCATTGGCAATACTAGCGGTGAGCAGCGGGACCTCGCCTTCGAGCTCGAAAATCACTGTTCTAAGCAGGTTGCGTCGTTGGCTTTGCCTGATCTCCGGTGTCCTTCAACTGATAAACTGATACAATCCTCTTCGGGGTGTCTAGTCCGTGCACAGCGTCTTCTGAGCAGTCCGGTTGGCCGGCAGTAACACAAGCGGTGGGCAGTGGGTCCTTGCCGTTGGGCTGGGGCACTCTGTTCTAAGCTGGTCGAGCTGTTGGACCAGTGGCAATACTAGCGGTGAGTAGTGGGTCCTCGCCTTCGGGCTGGAAGATCGCTGTTCTAAGCAGGTTGTGCTGCTGGGCTCTCGCCTCGGAATTTGTGGGAACGTGGCAAGACTGGCAGTGAGCAGTGGGTCCTCGCCTTCGGGCTGGAAGATCGCTGCACTAAGCTGGTCAAGCTGTGGACCGGTGGCTATGCTAGCGGTGAACAATGGGTCATCTGGCCTTCGGGGTGGCAGATTTCTGTTCTAAGATGGTTGTGCTGTTGGACCCCCTCATCTCTCGGGATCGTGGGACGACCTGGATCGAGACGACGCCAGATATCGCTTAGCACGAGCAGTTAGTCCTCTCCCTAGGGCTTGAAGATTGCCGTGGATGATTCCTTAGTGGGCAGTCGCCTTCGGGCTTGAACATCGCTTCGGTTGATTCTGTAGTGGTCCTCTTGCCTCTGGTATTGTAGTTTTCTGCCTCGACTGCCGAGAACCGGTAAGGGGCTTGTCAAGTGGGCAGGCCACTGCTGAATGTTCTCTACGGCTAACGAGTTTCGTGCGGCGAGCAGTCCCTGAGAAACAGCAGGCCGCTGCTGAGGTCTGGCTGAAGACTTAATGAACTGACGTACGCCCTTGCTGAATGCCTAGTCACCGGACTGGTTCCCTGCTGACTGCATAGGTGTGATGCGCGCCCTGGGCTAGTTGGTCGCCCTGACACGACTAGGTCAAGAGTCCTTTCGTGGAGGTGGAAACCGGTGCTTCCAGATTGCTTCTTAGCATGTGGCTAGTGTTGTTAGCAGACTCTGGTGTGAAGATGTGGTGTAACATAGAGTGCCTGACGAATGCATTTAAGAAACTGGTCTTGTACTGTGGACGAGCACTGATGCCTTGGCTGGGCCTACCGTAATCTTACTCCGTCAGTCTTTGATTGTCCCGTGATTCTTCGGATGATTCGGGCACACTGGCTGCGTGGCGGGTACGCAAGGGTAGCATCCTAGGCATAGCTGAAGAGCTTAGAAATGTCGACTGGATTCACTTGCGTAGTAGTTTGGCTTCTCCTGTTGTGCCCGCTGGGAAAAGATGTCTTAGGGGTATGTGGGCGTGCGGAGCAGTGATGCTCTTCGCTAACCTACCGTCACCTTTGTATATCGAACTGGCGATGCTTATTGCCTCTCGGGGTATGTGGCTAGCATCTTTGGTGTCCTTCGCAGCAGAAACAAAACGGTGTGGTGGCTGTACTTGCTTTCTGCGGTCGGTGTGTTTACGTCTTCTTCGGAAGGTTCGGGCACGATGGCGGGTTAGCTCTGTCTAGTCTACACGCCTGGAGACGAGAGGGGTATGTCGGCGTGTGGGGCAGCAATGCTCTGTGCTAACCGACCGTCCCCTATTCCGATCTTGGCAATGCTTAACAGCTAGCACTGTTAGAAACGTACGCTTCAAAGTTGGCACCTTGATGCACCAGATTCTAAAGACGATGCGGTGTAACAACCCTCTAGGAATGGATGGTGTGTGTTGGCGTGCAATACTGGTGGTGATCCGTGGGTCATCTGGCCTTCAGGCCGGAAGACTGCTCTTCTAAGCAGGTTGAGCTGCTGATCATCGCTGTCTGGCCCTGGCGATGCCTTTTGCTTTGCAGCACCTGGCTGGCACTGGAATCCCTTCTTACAGCCAAGACGATGTGGTGTGACATGGAGTGCTGACAAATGCATTTAAGAGACTGGTCTTGCACTGTGGACGAGCACTGATGCTTTGTCTGGGCCTACCGTAATCTTACTCCGTCGGTCTTTGATTGTCCCGATCTTGGTGAGGCCCAATCCAATCTTGGTGAGGCCTATATAGCCCCTCGGGCTTACGGCTAGCATTGCGAGTTGGAACCAGCAGCCCGATGTCCCGACTGGCTCGCGGTCCGGGCCTACCGCAGAACGGTTGATGCTCGAGTTTCGGCTCGGTGTCCCAGACTGCGCGGCTTTAGAATGGCAGGGAACACTGACCGGATGCCTAGCGTGCCCCGACCGGCTTCCCCTGTGGCGGCTGTGACGGATACCTAGTGTGGCTGGACTTTGAACCCAGCCGAACTCTCACGAAGAGTAGTCGACTGTCGAGAAATTGACGTCGAACAATAAAATGAAAGGCGATAGACCCAACCAAGCTGAGGCATGCCCAGCCCAGTTTCAAAGAGACCTGCTGCCAATCTGTGGTCTTCCTGATGTGAGTGGAGCGAAGAGCAAATCACTTGTCTGTGTGAAAAGTCTTGTGACAGTCATAGGGACCGATCCGTTAAGCTAAACTGAATTCTCTCTCTACTTGGTGCTTCGGCAAAGTGCATCTTGCCATTGTGGCGGTAGGGACTGTGGTTTTCTGGATTGGAGTGTTAAGGTTGAACAGATGCTGAATTTAGCCTAGTGGGACCTCACCCGTATAGTGGTTCGTGCCTACCATCTGAACTGAGCCATGGGATGGTGTGTCCTCAGTGCTCAAGGACGGTGCAGCGTCAGTGGTCGAAAAAAATGGCCAAGCTTCGGCGGTCCACACCAGGCCCTTGGAGTGAGGCTGTTTCTTACTCGGGGGTGGAGGGATGCTCTCGGAAGGAATCGTTAAGGCTAGCGAGGATCTCCGGGGTACGTGTCTGCCGCCCTATTATCTGGGTGAGTTTTTCTTTCTACTGTACGGTGAGCGGGGTCCGCCCACGACCCACAGTGTCTGATCCCTTCTGTGCACCTTTCTGGTTTACCGTCAGACTTGAAACTGCATTTCGGCGACTTGGAGTGCGCACACGAGAGTTAGTAATATGGACTTGTGGCTTAGTAGTTCCTAATAAGGGCCAGCTCATGTCGGGGAGTCGAGAAGGCCAGTTGCTTTGGCTGACGCCCATAGAGAGAGTATTTGGTGTTCAGAGGTAGAAAGATGGTGCGGTGTAACAACCTGCTGGGCGACGAGTGGGGTATGCCGGCGTGTGGAGCAGCAATGTTCTGCGCTAAACGGCCGTCCCCATTTTGACCTCGGTGATGCTAATTGCCTCCAGGCATGCGGCTAGTACCTTTCAGTACTCTCTGTGTCGGAGGTGCAGAACGGTATGTGGCTTGCATCACGGCCTGGTGTTTAGTGGATGTTGTGTGTGTAAGTCCATGAACGTGGCGATTCAGGGTCGACTGTGACGGCTACGGGGAGGTGGTCGGTCGCCACGACGACTGTTCGTTGACGGCTGCGGATGTTGCGGGAAACTGCGATGACTGTGGCTGTTGGCAGGGCAGATGTTGTGGAAGAAGACTATGAACCGTGGAAGGGGTCACTTCGGGCGATCGTGATGCCTACAGAATTGATGTACTGCGCACAACGCATTGCGATCCCTGTGACGGCTGCTGATGTTGCGGGAAACCGCGATAACTGTGGCTGTTGTGGGGTGGAAGGAATAATGAAGCTTAAACACCCGCTGGGTAACCTTGCCTGTGTCTAGTAACCCTTCGGGCCATTTACACAGAATGGATAAGCAGTGTCTCTGATGGTGGGTCGCCTCCACCTGACTTCGGTCAGATTTCGCCAAAACCATACATACCACCTCAGATCAGACGAGATTACCCGCTGAATTTAAGCATAATACTAAGCGAAGGAAAAGAAACTAACACGGATTTCCCTAGTAACGGCGAGTGAACGGGGAAGAGCCCAGCGCCGAAGCCCCCGTCCTTAGAGGGCGACGGGCAATGTAGCCTTTGGGAGGAGCCATCCCTCTGGTTTGCGGGAGCCAAAGTCCCCCTGATCGGGGCTCACTGCCCAATGTGCGTGCAAGGCCCGAGTGGCTCTTTCTGTGGCCAGAGGACGGTTCTCTCCCTGAAGTCGGGTTGCTTGGGAGTGCAGCCCTAAGCGGGTGGTAAACTCCACCTAAGGCTAAATACTTCCACGAGACCGATAGCAAACAAGTACCGTGAGGGAAGTTGCAAAGAACTTTGAAGAGAGAGTTCAAGAGTACGTGAAACCGCTCGGAGGCGAACGGCTGGGCCCTATAAGGTCGAACGGGGGGATTCAACCCGTCGGTCGGCTGCGCTCAGTGGCTATACGTATCCAAACGGAACGTGATTCGATTGCAGCGGCTGCTGTCGGGTGCATTTCCCCCTCAGTAGGACGCCGCGACCGGTTGGGAGAAACAATCAGAGGCCATACGGCAAGGCGTGGCAGGTATCCGTTGCCAGTAAGCCACCTGTTATTTCTTCCCCAGAAGTCAGGACCGGCTCCGGTCGGAGTTATAGCCAGCCTTGACCCGGCTCCTCTGCCCGTCCGAGGAAGCATTTGAGACCCGTGCCCGCGCTCTCCTTCAGGAAAGACGTGCGGTTGCCGGTTCGGCAGGCAGGGCACCCAGTTGCTGTAAGCCCCTGGTGGCGGGCAGTGATTCGGGGACCCACCGTTGGCTGGACTGAGCTCCCGCGGTGGCACTTGTGGTCTGCGGCGAGTAGGTCGGACGCCCACCCGACCCGTCTTGAAACACGGACCAAGGAGTCTAACATGTGTGCGAGTCGTAGGGACGAAACCCGAAGGCGCAATGAGAGTGAAGGTCGTCATATCGTCGACCAAGGCGGGATCCATTCGGGCTTACGGTTCGGCCGAGCCTGGTGGCGCACCGCCGGCCCGCCTCGACCACAACGCTGGTGAGGCGGAGCAAGAGCATACACGTTGGGACCCAAAAGATGGTGTACTATGCCTGGGCAGGACGAAGCCAGAGGAAACTCTGGTGGAGGTCCGTAGCAATTCTGACGTGCAAATCGATCGTCGGACCTCGGTATAGGGGCGAAAGACTAATCGAACCGTCTAGTAGCTGGTTCCCTCCGAAGTTTCCCTCAATATAGCTGGCACTCGGATATAACGTAGTCTCATGCGGTAAAGCGAATGATTAGAGGCACTGGGGCCGAAACGACCTCAACCTATTCTCAAACTTTCAATGGGTGAGAAGTCCAGCTTGCTTGACTGAAGCCTGGATGTTGGATGCGAGTGCCCATTGGGCCACTTTTGGTAAGCAGAACTGGCGCTGTGGGATGAACCAAACGCCGGGTTACGGCACCCGATGCGGACGCTCATCAGATCCCATGAAAGGTGTTGGTTGCTATTGACAGCAGGACGGTGGCCATGGAATTATGAATCCGCTAAGGAGTGTGTAACAACTCACCTGCCGAAGCAACTACCCCTGAAAATGGATGGCGCTCTAGCGTCGAGCCCATACCCGGCCGCCGGGGCAAAGCCGCAGCTCCTTGTGTGTAGTACGCAGAAGCCCCGGCGAGTAGGAGGGTCACAGCAGCGTGCGTAGAAGGTTTCGGGCGTAGGCCCACTTGGAGCCGCCTTTGGCGCAGCTCTTGGTAGTAGTAGCAAATACTCTAGTGAGAACCTTGAGGACTGAAGTGAAGAAGGGTTCAATGTGAACAGCAGTTGAACATGGGTCAGTCAGCCCTAAGGAATAGGGGAAACCCGTTCCGAATTGGGGAGTGTGTGTCAAAATGAAAAGCCACCCCCGAAAGACCGAAAGGGAATCGGGTTAATATTCCCGAACCCAGATGCGGAGATCGATCCTTCATGGATCCAATGCGGCAACGCAAACGAACTCGGAGACGTCGGCGAGAGTCCCGGGAAGAGTTGTCTTTTCTTTGTAAGGAATGGACTCCCTGGAATCGGCTCGCCCACAGTGAGGGACGTTGTTTCCGTAAAGCACAGCGGCTCTTGCGGTGTCCGGAGCGCTCCTGCCGACCCTTGAAAATCCGAGGGAGAGAATTTGATTTTCGCACCGGACCGTACTTATATCCGCAGCAGGTCTCCAAGGTGAACAGCCTCTAGTCGATAGAACAATGTAGGTAAGGGAAGTCGGCAAGCTAGATCCGTAACTTCGGGATAAGGATTGGCTCTGAGGACTGGGCTGGTCGGGCTGGGGTCCAAAGCGGGTGTGGCACTGCACTGAGATGGGCCTGTCCCGATGGTGTGTGCGTTTGCGCGGCTGCGGCGTCCTTAACCGGGTGTCGCTGGTCGTCGCTGCGTGCATGCTGGATGGATGAGCCCGTTCCAGCGTCTGGGCCTTCCCGTGGAATGCCTCAGCTGGGTGGCGGCATCGTGGGGGCGACCTCACACCTCGTGCACTTCGTCTGGCGCCCAACAGTCGACTCAGAACTGGCACGGACCGGGGGAATCCGACTGTCTAATTAAAACAAAGCATTGTGATGGCCGTAGGTCAATGTTGACACAATGTGATTTCTGCCCAGTGCTCTGAACGTCAAAGAGAAGAAATTCAACCAAGCGCGGGGAAAAATGGCGGGAGTAACTATGACACGCTTAAGGTAGCCAAATGCCTCGTCATGTAATTAGTGACGTGCATGAATGGATTAACGAGATTCCCATCTGTCCCTATCTATCTATTGGGGATGCTGCTTCTTGATACTCTCCTAACCTGCTGATGCTGTCAAGAGGCGTGATTTTGAGTGGTTGACACTCGGGCAACTGTCTTCGGACACGAAACTTTGTGTACTATGGTGGTTGGGTTTCTTCGACTGTGGTTTCTCTTTCCTGTGACTCGGTCTTGTTAGATCTGAGTGTGCCTTATACCCTAACGGGATGAAAGGTAGTGTGGCTTAGCCGCGCATTACTTACATGTCCCTATCTACTATCTAGCGAAACCACAGCCAAGGGAACGGGCTTGGCAGAATCAGCGGGGAAAGAAGACCTTGTTGAGCTTGACTCTAGTCTGACACTGTGACGAGACATGAGAGGTGTAGTATAAGTGTGAGGCAGCAATGTCGAAAGTGAAATACCACTACTTTCATTGTTTCTTTACGTATTCGGTGAGGCGGGGAGCGAGCGTTTCCAGCGCTCACGCTTCTAGCGCCAAGCCCGGGGACACTGTTTTCCCGGGCGACCTGCTCCGAAGACACTGTCAGGCGGGGAGTTTGACTGGGGCGGAACATCTGTCAAATGGTAATGCAGGTGTCCTAAGGCGAGCTCAGTGAGGACAGAAACCTCGCGCGGAGCAAAAGGGCAAATGCTAGCTTGATCTCGATTTTCAGTACGAATACATACCGCTAAAGCGTGGCCTATCGATCCTTTTGACTTTAGGAGTTTCAAGCAAGAGGTGTCAGAAAAGTTACCCCAGGCATAATGTGCTCGTGGTGGCCAAGCGTTCATAGCGACCTCGCTTTTTGATCCTTCGATTTCGGTTCTTCCTATCATTGTGAAGCAGAATTCGATAAGGGTTGCGATCTATTGAGACTCGGCCTTCGACTGGGGGATTTGTCAGCATTAGACTGACTGTTCTCCAATGCCAGACCCTGGAATACTAGGGCTGGCTTTTTCTCTGAAGTCTAATTGGTGACGGTTAACATCCGTTCCATACTGCCAGAAACTAAGTCCCAACTCTCATTCAACCAGAGACTAACGGGCAACTTCCTTCGGAGGCAGAGTCCCAACCAAACACTTTCGTCCTGAGGCTAAGTCCCCAGACAATGTCACCGACTAGCCTTTGACTGGGGGATTTGTCAGCATCAGACTAACTGTTCTCCCAATGCCCTGGAATACCAGGGGTTGGCCTTTTTTAAAGTTCAAATGGTGACGGTTAACATCCGCTGGACCTTTATACTTGGTGGTTCGGACTTCTGCGTTCGCAACGCTAGAGGCACTTAGGAACGTCGCGTGGCCGAGCAGGGTTTTGCAACCGATCAAAGTATGATTTGCTCACGGCTTCAGGTATTTCATGCCGTCGACCCTCACTTTGGCACGGGTTTTCGATTCTCGTTTTCGTTAGTAGGAAAGGCGTTCGTCTGCATTCGCAACGCTGATGTAGGGGTCCAAATAGTAGGTGTGGGGGGCAGGTTGGCATATCCGTGTCCGTGCCAAGCTGCCAGAGACTATGTCCCAACTCTCATACAGCCAGGGAGAGAGAACCAAGTCCCAACCAACCACTTTTGTTCTGAGGCTAAGTCCTCACACTTGCTAACCTGCCAGAACCCAGAATGCTGGGTCTGGCTTTTTCTCTGAAGGCCAAATCATAGGTGTGGAGAGCAGGTTGGCATGTCTGCCAGAACCCAGAATGCTGGGTCTGGCTTTTTCTCTGAAGGCCAAATCATAGGTGTGGAGAGCAGGTTGGCGTGTCTGCCAGAACCCAGAATGCTGGGTCTGGCTTTTTTCTGAAGTTAACATCCATTCCATGCTGCCAGAAACTAAGTCCCAACTCTTTTATACAACCAGAGACAAACGGGCAACTTCCTTCAGAGGCAGAGTCCCAACCAAACACCTTCGTTCTGAGGCTAAGTCCCCAGACGGTGTTACCGACTTGCATTCGACTGGGGATTTGTCAGCAGCAGACTGACTGTTCTCCCAATGCCGGCTTCTGAAATACCAGGGCCTGGCTTTTTTTTTAAGTCTAAATAGTGACGGTTAACATCCGCTGGACCTTTATACTTGCGTTCACAACGCTAGATGCACTTAGGAACGTCGCGTGGCCGAGCAGGGTTTTGCAACCGATCAAAGCACGATTTGTTCACGGCTTCGGCTATTTCATGCCGTCGACCCTCACTTTGGCACGGGGTTTTGATTCTCGTTTTCGTTAGATGGAAAGGCCTTCTTCTGCGTTCGCAACGCTGATGTAGGGGTCCAAGTAATAGTTGTAGACAGCTGGAGGGTGATTGCTAATTCCTGTCAGACTACAAGGTTTATTCAACGTTGGCTGTTACAAGGTGCATGAGTTAATGAAGAAATGCCCTAGAAGTCGAGATCTGGACGATCTTGATGCAGCTGCCAACAAGTTCGTCCAGCGTGCCTTCTTTTTGAGCTCTCGTCCGTGCAGATGTTCGTGCGACAAGTGGCGCACCACCAAATGGTCTCGTGTCGTTCCTGTTTGTACTTCCTGCATACCTGGCATCTGCGGCTTTTCGTACTCTTTTCGTAGCGATGACTGGTACCCATGACGGCTGGAAGTCTTATTGGGCGTGCCTTGCGTACCTTATTGATGAGTTGGTTGGCGAGCGATCTTCTGTAAGACAGCTGGGAGCATTTGCCGGCCTTTTCGGCGCCGCAGACCATGACCATGTTGAGCCTGGTGTTGACGAGAATCTGGTTGAGCTTTTGGAAGAAAAGGTAGCGGTGCCATCTTATGGACCTCCTGCCGACGTAGAACGAGGAGATGAGGTGATTGGCAATGTCCACACCATTCATGCATTCAGTGTAGGTGGGGGCTGCTTCCGGGCAAGTGACTAGGCGTTTCTGGCCCCCGATGAGTCGTCCGATGGTACATTCTTCCGCCAAGGGATCCACGTGCGTGCTGAGTATAGGGACAGCCTTGGTGTCGCACCAGATGCTCAGCAGTAGTCAGCCACTTTGACGCAGGACACTGCCACCGGGTACGTGCTCCTTCTTGAATTTGCGCAACTCCTCAGTGAACTCGTATGGCATTCCAGCGGCAGTGGCACGCAGGCTCCCGCATGCAAAGGTTCCTAGCTTGGCGTAGAGGAACTGAAACAGCAGTGCTGAAGTGAAGCGGTTGTCACTGATGATGGTATAACCCTGTTTGAGGTAGTGGCGCGCGGTGTAGATCGTTGTGTGAGCCATCTTGTTGTTCTTGAGTTCCTTGGCAGGGTCCTGGGCGGGGTCCATGGCCATGTGGCGCTTTTTTCCAATGTGTGCCTCGTCGTTGAGGATGTAACCATCGAAAAGGTCGCAGAGAGTGAAATGTTCGAAGCCTACCTTGATGGGCTTCTTGGGTTGGTATATCTTGATCTTGGATCTTCCGGTGTACGCAGTCATGGACTCGTCTATGCAGAGAACTGGTCCGGGCTTCCTGCACTTACGGAATGCCTCGTTGATGGCCTCCATCAATGGTCGCACCTTCATTATTGCGTCCATGTCCTCCTTGGCCTTCTGCTCTTCGATGGCTTGCATGGTCGTGGGCGAGGCAGTCTGGATATTGGTACCGGTGAAGGACGGTTCTTCGGACAGCCGAAAGTTGTTCCAAATTTGATTAAACCTCGTTCTGGTCATGGTCGACGTGATGGAGTGGTTTCCCAGGTCTGCGGACGTGGACCAATACTGCGCCATCTCTGGCAGGTCGTTGTATCCCATGACGACCAGTATTCCGATGAAAGCCAGAAACTCCTCTTTCGTTAATGGTTCCCACATGGGAGTGGGTTGTGGTCGTTTCCGTTTCAGCGTTGTTTGGCAGGCTTGCGTGGTGGTCGTTACTGTTGAGGTCACATCGGCAGCTGGCTCTTGGCTAGAATTGGAAATGGACTCTGCGCTTTGGATTTGCGACGACTGGATCGGCGAAGTTGATGACGAAGACGCTGACTGGCTTACCCTGAGTGTCTTATCCACCTCTGAGCACATCTCCTGTAGCAGCAACCGTCCTGTGCTCGGATCATCTAAGGGTTGGCTGAATCTGTTGGCTGAAACGGCGATCAACAGTTTGGGCTATCATGGCGCGTCGCATCTTCTGGAGGAAGCCATTTCGTAGTGGCAATGATAGTTTTCTTTTTCGGCGCTGTGGTGTCTCAGGGTACATTGGTGGCGGTTTTGGTATATCTGGGTACATTTTATTTTTGTAGAACTTGTCGTACAGTACGACTCGCCAACGTCGTTTGAGAGCTTTCAATTTACTCGGTTCCAGTGACGGTGGTGGTGGTGGCTCTGCTGCTATGTTGGCTGTCGTTGTGGTTGCCCTTTCATCCTCCGACGACACGATGCAGATTACTTCCTCAGGTTCACTGCAGTGATTTACGAATGTACCTGAACTAAGTTTTCTCCCAGTGATCATTGGCAGAGGTGGGGATGGCGCAACTTCGGAGCTCAGCTTGCGACATTGGGTATTAATGGGTTCTCTGCTCGAGACCTCTTGTGCTGGAGATATGCTGGACGATGTGCATTCGTTTGCTGGTGTGGGACAGCTTAGTAGAATCGACCAGCCGGGCTTGTATGTGGGTTGTCGCGAATTTTAGGTATGTCGCGAAGTTTAGGTTAGAAGCCTACAAAATACGTAGGATAAAACTTGTTTAATTATAGTTTGTTACGCAACATGTTTAATGGTGAATTAGCGAAATATTAAATGCGTATTTTTGTTGATGCTTGTGACGAGTTACAGAGTAAAATGCGTAATTTGGGGAAAAAGTGCTATGTAGTTAGCAATTCAGTTAACAACAAGGAAGGTTTGAATAAATACACAATAAGTAAAAAATGGGTCTTACCTAGAATCGTAAGAAAGGCATCGTCTTGAGTATTCTAAAGATTCGAAAGACTGTTGCTAAGGCAACTTAAGGATCGATCTGTATAAATAAGCTACGTGATATCTCGGACGGCCTTGTTAAAGGGTTTTGATATCTCAGGTGGACTTAACTGATGTGTTAGTGATGTATCAGTAGGCCTTAAGTATGTAAATAGATTAGTAAATTCAGTCCTTTTAGAGGGCATCATTGATGTTTATCTGCATGCGCACGTGAGTGTAAACCTGTTGTATTGTTGAACCTGAGGTGGTAAATTTATGAAGAAATAAACTTCACTTCGCCGACTGGGATTGACCCAGCAACAACTTCTCGTCTCCTTCCTTCCTTCCGTCATGGGGTTCTATGGGAACTTAGGACTACTTGAGGACTAATTTCTTTGCCTTCTAGGTTTTTCTGGGAAATTTGGACTTAGTCCAAGTTGTAAGTTGCAGGATGCTCCTTTAACTATTAAGTGTGTCATGTAAAGATCTAATCTGTTGAGTTGCCTTGTTCCTTTACAGCACTCATTTATTTCATGATTCTTCAAACATGGTAAAGTATGGTTAGGTTCCCAGCAAACCTAATTCCGCCCTACTTTTAAGTAGATTTAAGCACCGAGGATAACGTAGCCTTGCCGTATTAGTTAGCAAGTTAACCGCTACGCCTCGTAGGGCAACCTATGCAGAAGGCTGCCTAGTTTGTAAGCCCAACCCAAACCCCAACCTAACTCACTCTTGGTCAGTCTAACTTCTCTCCCCGGCTAGCTGTTTCCGGTCATTTTGGTGCCGAAACCCGGGAAAACAACCAGGCTAGTCGGGTGCAGCGAGGCTGGTGTAGATTTTGGTGATTGTTCGTGAGGTTCCTTTCAATTCCCCTTAGAGGTAAAGTCGCTCTTTGCGACATTCGATTGATCTTCCCCGTTAGGGGGAAGATTAATCAGGGTTCGGCTTTTAACTTGTCCTCCATTTTCGCTTTGGTTTGGCAACGTTGCGTAGTTGAGTGTTTCCTTTTGGTATTTTGGTTGGTTTTGCTTGCTGCTGGTTTTCCATTTTCGTCATGGATCTAACTCAGTTGAAAAATAGTCGTGCGGCTCGCCGTCCTATTTTAAGAAGGCTGTGTAATGACTTAACACAGGCCATAACCGACAATGATAGGTCGTTAGTCGAAGCTTTGTTGGAGAAAATTAAGGTTAAGGAAGGTGCATTGTTGCTGGTCAATGAACAGTTAGAAGTAGCCAGTGCAGCCGCTGATGTAGCAGCTGAAGTGACCGACAATGACGCCTTTAATGACGTAATTATTGACGCCAAAGTAGAAGCAAATAGATTTTTGAAGACTGCACCTGTCGCACGGACTCAGCCGGTTACGCAAAAGTATGCCAAGTTGCCAAAACTCCAAATAACCAAATTTGATGGAACAGTGGCCGATTGGGAGCGATTTTCGGATGCGTTTACAGCCGGCATAGACCAGAATCCGGACTTAGCTGACGATGACAAGTTAAATTACTTAAGAGGATTGCTGAAGGAATCGGCCAGTTTAACGATCGCCGGATTATCGTTAACCAATGCTAATTATAGCATTGCATGGGCGCTGCTCAAGGAAAAATATGGTGACAAACAATTATTAGTGGCCGAACATGTCCGTCAGTTATGGGAGTTAAAGAAAGTCACTAGAATTGACACGGGTGTGGAGCTTCGTCGTTTGATTGAAGATTTTCAAAAACACATCCGTTCCTTGGAAGTATTGGGGCAGAATGTGGCTGCTATGGGATCGTTGCTTTGCCCGATTCTTTTGAAGAATTTGCCAAGTCCTATTGTGCGTGAATGGCATCGGAAAAATAAAGGAGCAGCAGTCTACGATTTAATGGTAATGGTGGACTTTATTAAAGAAGAATTGAAGGGCATTGAACTTACATACAGCACCTCGCAAATTAGAGACAGCGCCTCTACAGTAGACAACTCACGGAAGAAGGAGCTTGGTACAAGGTCATCGGCCTCAGCATCAGCGTTACTCACAACCGAGGATGGAGTCAGTCCTGCTAGCAGTCAGAAGGGTCCAAAATCGTTTTGCATCTTTTGCAACGAAGCCAACTTGCATCCATCAGCAGTATGCCCTAAATACGTCACCAATCAAGAGCGTCGTTCGTCATTAGCCACATCTCGTCGCTGTTTTCATTGTTTGCAGAAGGGTAGTCACTTTGCAAAATACTGCGACCAACGAATCGTCTGCCGAATTTGCAAGTCAGGAACTCATAACACGCTGTTGTGTCATAAGAGAAATCAGCCCACGGCACTTGCAGTAAGTAGTGGGAGACGTCAGCGAGAAGTATGTGGTTCAGTACGTCAAAACAAGGAGTGTGCTAGCAGCAATAATAATTCAACAGATAAGTCGGAGTCGGCCTTGATAGCTTCAGCTTCTACATCTGGAAGCAAGAATTCAAGAAAAGTGTCCGTTTTGCAAACTATCAGGGTTTGGATTCAGCATGCCAAAGGAACAGAAGAAATTATCATTTTGGTGGATAATGGGTCAGAGCGGTCCTTCATTTCTTCTCGTTTGGTGCAGCAGCTCGAGTTAGCAGTTGAGGGCAGTGAAGAAACTATTATTCGTTCGTTTGGTGGGGGAAGGCAGCATCAGAAAAGTAATGTAATTTCCTTTACATTGATTGGAGGCAATGGAGTGCGTCTAAATATGTCTGCTTTACAAGTTGCTGAAATATGCCATGGAGTCCGACTATGGGAAACAAGTTTGGTTGAGCGTTTCTTGCAAGACAAACGTTGTGGCAGTTGGAATCAGATGATGGGGCCTGGTGATATTTCCACAGTGGACGTTTTAATAGGGGCAGATCATTATTGGCGTGTGATGACGGGACAAATGAAGAAGCTGAGTAGTACACTTATGGCAACACAAAGTATTTTTGGGTGGATGCTGCAGGGAAGCGCACCAATGTATGGTCCCTTATCGCCTACAGTGTCGATGTGTGTAGCTGCTTCGTGGGAAGAAACTTGTTTGTTGTCCAACGATTTATCGAAGATGTGGGAGCTGGATCGTAGTGGCATTATGGCCAAAGAAGAGAAATTGCCACAAACATTGGAAGAAGTTGAGGTATTAAGTTTCTACAAGAATACCACGACGTTTCAAAACGGAAGATATCAGGTTCGTATCCCCTGGAATGAGCATAAAAACAAGCTGTCTGACAACTTTGAAGTTGCACTTGAACGTTTGCGTCGGTTGTTGTGGAAGTTGAGCAAGGATCCCAAGTTGTTTGAGCGTTACAAGTCTGCAGTATTTGAATATCTTCACAACAATCATGCTGAGGAAGTAACTCTGGAGAAGCATGACCCCATGCTTTATTACATGCCGCATCAGGCCGTTATCAAGGATGACAGGAAGACCATGAAAACTCGGATTGTTTTTGATGCGTCATCAAACCCTGAAGGAGGGTATTCATTAAATAAATGCCAGAGTGCTGGACCGAACCTCAATCCGTCAATATTTGAGTTGCTGTTACGATTTAGATGGCATAAGATCGGAGTCACGACTGATATGTCTAAAGCCTTCTTGCAGGTTCTTCTGCATCCAGAAGACAGGGACGCTACCAGATTCCTGTGGACTGACGCTCCGTGGAAACGGGGGACTAACCCACCCTTAAAAGTTTTTCGTATGACAAGGGTGCTCTTTGGGATGAAAGCGAGTCCGTTTTTATTGGCTGCAACTGTTCGTCATCATGTAGACACACACCCCTCTAGTGACAAAGACTTTAGTCAACATTTTGCAGACAGGACCTACGTGGATGACTGTTTAACTGGAGAGGAAACAACTCAGAAGGCGTATTCACTTTCTGTACGAATACACGAAGTCATGAACAAAGCAGGAATGCAGTTCGGAAAATGGGCAACTAATGACGAGTCACTTCGAAACTTGTGGATTGCCAAGGGTCTAGTGTCAGCAGAAGAGCCGACTGAAGAGAAAGTTAAAGTTTTAGGACTGTATTGGGAATTGTCGTCGGATCAACTAAGATTGCATCATGCTGGTCTTGTGGAAGTAGTCAAGTCTGACAAAAATACCAAACGGAATGTGCTAGAAATTCTTGCACGAGTTTTTGACCCCTTAGGCTTTTTGTCTCCGTTTGTGGTAATTATCAAACGCATTCTTCAAGATTTATGGAGGTTGAAAATTGAGTGGGATAAAGTGATGCCTGATCAGTTGTTAGTTGTCTGGGAGCAGTGGAAAGAAGATGTGCATCAAATAGCCAAGATAAAAATTCCAAGATGGCTACAAGTTAGCAGTCTGGAGAGCTTCCAGTTACATACGTTCTGTGATGCAGGGCCACGAGTGTATGGTGTAGTGACTTATGTCCGCTATTCTACGGATGGAAATCATACCTTTCAGACTTGTTTTGTGACGTCAAAATCCCGATTGGCGCCATTACAACTTATGAGCATTCCAAGGTTGGAATTAATGGCCTGTCTAATAGGTAGTCGGTTGTCAGCCAATATATCTCAAGTTTTGTGCAAAGAAGCTAAGCAATATTTGTGGTCGGATTCAAAAGTGGCGTTGAAGTGGATCGAAGATTTGCCTTCTAGGTGGAAAGTATTTGTAGCTCGCAGAGTTCAAGAAATACAAAGCAATATTGATGAGAAGTGTAGTTGGAACTACTGCAGTAGCAAACAGAACATTGCAGATGTAATAACAAGAGGACAAGGTTTGCCTAAGCTCATAGAAAATGAAGAGTGGTGGTCTGGACCAGAATGGCTTAAATTACCGGAAGTAGAATGGAAGGTTCCTTTGCTACATATGCAAGATAAAGACCTATCCAATGTCATTCAAGAAGAGCAAGCTTCTAATGTAACTATGCAAGTATGTGGCTGTGCAGAGCCAATTCTGAAATATGAAAACTATAGTTCATGGCAGCGTTTAACTCGAGTGACCGCATGGGTAATGCGTTTTTTCAACAATTGTCTCAAAAGAGACGTTAATAAAGACGTGTGGCTAACTTTCCCGGAGATAAAGGCAGCTGAGAAGTACTGGATCTCTGTCAGTCAGCATCAAGAATTTGCAGATGAAATTAAAGCCTTGATAAAGGATCAAGAAGTGAATAAAAGTTCCTGCATTTTCCAGTTTAAACCGTTCCTGGATAAGGAAAAACTCATTCGTTTAGGAGGAAGATTGGAGTATTCCAGATTTCCTTAAAGTCAGAAACATCCTTTTCTGTTGAAAGGTGGAGCACTGGTGGAATTATTTATCAGGGACAGACACTTCAAGACGTTGCATGGAGGGGTTCAGAGTACACTTGCATTGTTAAGAAAGGACGTATGGATATTGCGTGGTAGACAATCAGTTAGAAAAGCCATACATGGATGTATGAGATGCCGCAGATGGAATGCCAAACCTGCAAGTGAAGTTGAGGCGCCATTGCCATTTGAGCGAGTCAGTGAGTCGAATCCGTTTCATTCAACAGGAATTGATTTTTGTGGGCCAGTTTTCATCAAGACACAAAAGGACATTGCCAAGGCATTCATTTGTTTGTTTACCTGTGCAGTGACACGTGCCATACACTTGGAGCTTGTGGCCTCGCAAAGTACGGCAAATTTTATTCTGGCGTTTAGGCGATTTGTGGCAAGAAGAGGAGGCTGCAGAGTGATCTACAGCGACAATGCACAAACTTTCAAAAAAGCGGACAGATTGTTAAGAGAGCTACAATTGGTTGAACAATACACAAACGCAAGAGGTCGCTACAAGTTTAGGAATTGAATGGAAGTTCATCGCACCAAGAGCAGCATGGTGGGGCGGTTTTTATGAAAGAATGGTGCAGATAATAAAATATCATTTGAGACGCACTTTGGGAACAGCTTTATTGTCACAAGATGAGTTTTCTACAGTACTCACAGAGATTGAAGCAGTCATAAACAATCGTCCTTTAGCACCTATTACAGAAGATTTGTCTGATAATGAGGCGTTAACTCCAGCACATTTTCTGCTTGGCAGGCAAGGGGCATGTTTGACAGATAATTTGACGTGTTATGCCGACATTCCCACCAGTGCGAAATTGGTCAAGAGATGGAGATACAGAGGACAGTTGATGAAGCGATTTTGGAAGCAGTGGCGTCACGACTACTTGTTACAACTTCGTACAGCTCACGAAGTTCATCGAGCCTCTCAAAATCAAACTCCGGTGCAGCTGAATGACGTAGTTCTTCAAATAAAGGAGAAGTTACCTAGAGGAAAATGGAAATTAGCAAGGGTTATTGAGTTGACTCCCGGAAGAGATAACAAAGTTCGTTCTGTCATGCTTCAACAGGCAGATGGAAGTTTATCACGAAGAGCAGTTCAGCACGTTTGTCCCTTGGAAATTTTGTAGGCGCGGTCAATGTGGGTCCAAGTTCGGTAATTTGCTTTAGTTTACTAGGACTTGAGATACACTTTCAAGATACAGAAGCAAGTTCATGAAGAACATACATGCAGAAGATACTGGATAGGTTACATAAGAAATGTTAGGGACACACTTCACAGCTTTTGAACGAAGCTAACACAACCGATTTCATACACTTCTTGTATGCAGTGGAAGTCTTGTATGCAGTGGAAGTTTTCCTAAGTCTTCGGTCTGTATAATTTGCCATAGGGTGTGAATTATACAGCAACGTTTGGATTAGGTGAGCGTTGAGTCCACGCCTTTCGTTCTGTCTCGGGAAAGGTGGCTAGTAGTGTACTCAACAGCTCTACCAGTAAAAATTGGAGGAAAATTTTATTTCATCACACAGCCCACTCCAGTGTGAGTTTTGCCAACCGGTGAAGACCCGATCGGAAGGTTATTTTTATACTCCGGGCACCCCCCTTTAATGAAGATATGAAGATGGGTAGAAGAAAGAAATCCTCGGATGTCTTCAGAAAGTCCTACTTAGGTGAAGTCATGAGATAACGTTATGTACCTCTTGTTTTTGGGGTTAGAGCATGTCGCGAATTTTAGGTATGTCGCGAAGTTTAGGTTAGAAGCCTACAAAATACGTAGGATAAAACTTGTTTAATTATAGTTTGTTATGCAACATGTTTAATGGTGAATTAGCGAAATATTAAATGCGTATTTTTGTTGATGCTTGTGACGAGTTACAGAGTAAAATGCGTAATTTGGGGAAAAAGTGCTATGTAGTTAGCAATTCAGTTAACAACAAGGAAGGTTTGAATAAATACACAATAAGTAAAAAATGGGTCTTACCTAGAATCGTAAGAAAGGCATCGTCTTGAGTATTCTAAAGATTCGAAAGACTGTTGCTAAGGCAACTTAAGGATCGATCTGTATAAATAAGCTACGTGATATCTCGGACGGCCTTGTTAAAGGGTTTTGATATCTCAGGTGGACTTAACTGATGTGTTAGTGATGTATCAGTAGGCCTTAAGTATGTAAATAGATTAGTAAATTCAGTCCTTTTAGAGGGCATCATTGATGTTTATCTGCATGCGCACGTGAGTGTAAACCTGTTGTATTGTTGAACCTGAGGTGGTAAATTTATGAAGAAATAAACTTCACTTCGCCGACTGGGATTGACCCAGCAACAACTTCTCGTCTCCTTCCTTCCTTCCGTCATGGGGTTCTATGGGAACTTAGGACTACTTGAGGACTAATTTCTTTGCCTTCTAGGTTTTTCTGGGGAATTTGGACTTAGTCCAAGTTGTAAGTTGCAGGATGCTCCTTTAACTATTAAGTGTGTCATGTAAAGATCTAATCTGTTGAGTTGCCTTGTTCCTTTACAGCACTCATTTATTTCATGATTCTTCAAACATGGTAAAGTATGGTTAGGTTCCCAGCAAACCTAATTCCGCCCTACTTTTAAGTAGATTTAAGGACCGAGGATAACGTAGCCTTGCCGTATTAGTTAGCAAGTTAACCGCTACGCCTCGTAGGGCAACCTATGTAGAAGGCTGCCTAGTTTGTAAGCCCAACCCAAACCCCAACCTAACTCACTCTTGGTCAGTCTAACTTCTCTCCCCGGCTAGCTGTTTCCGGTCATGGGTGACGCTTCTGATTGCAATGTCGGACAACCTGGCATTGGCATGGGCGTAGTGGAGGCTGGCGGTCTTGTCAGACTGTCTGGCCTTGTTTCTTCCTCCTCACTGCTGGATGTAAGCTAGACGTCGTCATCGTCCTCCAACTCACTTTCGCCTAATTTGTCGTCCAACTCCTCCTCTTCCTCATTGTGGACTGACTCGTTGCTGCTGCTGTAGTAGTCCTCATTTTCCTCACAGTAATATGGGTACTCATGCTCCTCCTCCTCCACGGCAACATGTGGTTGTTGTACGTGTGGCTGCACTTGAATCGTCCCGGCAGCTTCTTCTATGGCCACGTCTGGTTGTAGGACATGTGGCTGCGCTTGGCTCGACCTGGCGGCTTCTTCTATGGCCACGTCTGGTTGTAGAACATGTGGCTGCGTTTGGCTCGACTCGGCCGCTTCTTCCATGGCCACATCTGGTTGTAGTATTTGTGGCAGTGGTTCACTCGGACATCCATTGAGTGGCAAAAACTGGCAGTAAGTGATGTAGGGTGTAGGTAGCGGTGGCTGATCCAAGGACTCGACTGCTGAGTTGACCACGGCGGCATTGTTCTCTACAGCATATGGCTCCCATGACTCGAAGTCCCGACATTGTCTTCTTGTCTCGGCATTCTGGCTGATGTAGCGATCCGATTGCTGCGTTTGGCATTGCTAGCCCTCTCTTCCACGAATTGGTTGGTCCTCCTTACGATGAAATCTGCTGTCTCCTCGAAAATTTCCATGAAGAAATCCAACTCCTTACTCTTCCTATTGCATTTGCCGGTGTAGCCCATTGGAGGTCCAGAGAAACCACGGTGTTGCCGGTCTTAGACTTCTCTACAACAGAGTAGCTGGGAAAGTCGTCCATCGGAGCTACCGCAGACATCCTCCTGTCTGCCTGGTTCTGGTCGAAGAGATGATCAGCATGTGGCTAGTCGGGCGTTTTATATGTCTGCGTGTGACCACTGCGCATCGCTTTTACCCAAATTATGCAAGATGGTGAAGTAGCTTCAAGAAGGTGCTATGTTGTGCAATACCCGCTGAACCCACATCCGAGTGCGGGACATCAGGCTGCGACAGCATGACGTGAAACGTGTCAATGGAGGTCGCAGAAACAGCAGCTGGTCGCGAAGGGCAATAGGATGGAGATGGCCAGACACTGCAGGTGATAATCCATTGTGTGGCTTTCGATAAAGCCGCGTGCCACTGAGGCGAACAAGGTGTTTGGCATCGAAGATTTGGGGGGAAGACGACCAAACACCCGTCTTGCTGCCCGACATACGGGTTTGAGGCCAAAACCACCCAAAAGGCAGAAAAAGACATGGGAAAGCAGTGGCAGGATGATCGTGGGATGGAGAATGGAATTCCCGAGGGTAAAGCCGAACGATGGATGTGTTATGTGGATTCCGAGTTGCTTTTTGTTCCCGAAGTAGTGTTGCCGAACGGTTAGCAAATATCATAACCTGATTACTGATTTGGCTGGGAGACACGATTGTAAAGTTGGAAAAAAACGAAAAATATATTCCCACAAGCAGGTTTTCCATGGGCAACATTTATAACACAAGGCAACAAATAGCAAAAAGGGAGCCTCTATTTAAAAGGTACTGCAGTATTGTTCATTGATAAGGGAGAGTGTCGCGACCTCAAATAACACGACGACAAACATTACAAAAATTCGTTTCGTGTCGCACAAAAGGGTGCACAAAATTCGCAGAATATATTCACACAGATTTGAAAACTATAGTGTGCCATCGGAAAATTCTTCACTACTATACCATAATGTACATTGTATCTAAACGTTGTTAGGAAACGGTTTCAAAAAGGTACCGCAAAATTGCGAACGTTAGTACAATGTCAACAACTGAATATCGTAAAAAAATAGCTATATCAATGCTTCACGAAAACGTTATCTACTAGTAGGCACCATTAGTAAACACTATTAATGGAAAAAAGACGACAATGACTAAGGCAATTCAATGTAACAAATTTGGACTGGAAGGTAACACTTCTGCATGTAAACACATTAACTAGCAAAATATCACCTCCGACTGTATTACCAAAATCAATTACCAACAAAATATTACTAGTGCGGTGTTACCAAACACTAACTACACTCTGAAACAGTCTTACAATTCTTCTAGGCCAGCTCTAAACATTGCTGTGGTTGTGTTTCTTGCAAAAGTTTGGTCGGTTGCCAAACAGTGTTACTAAACCGGAGGTTTCTTGTGACAAACACATTGTTACCAAGCAGCGATGGTCATGAGTATCAAAAAGTTGTACACAATATTTGTGGATAGTTGCAACCTTGGTTAATAGTGACTTCGTATAATTTTGCCAAACACAATGAATAAATAGTAACGAAATAACCTATTTTATGGTACAAACAATGTGAATTGGCTGCGATAAACACATTGCTACTAAAATGTTGTCAAGCATATATAACATAGCTGATTAAACATTATATCAGAAACGATACTAGTTGCCTGCACCGAACAAAACAAGCTTGTGCTAGCAAACATGCTAACCAAAGATGCTGCGAAACATGTTATGAAACTTGCTACAAAACATGACCTGGCGTAGCCACAATTATGCTACAAAACAGTTGCTACGAAACAGTTGCTACCAAACAGTTGCTACCAAACAGTTGCTACCAAGCAACATGCAACCAAACATGAGGTACAAGCCCTCGGGGTGACCAAACACAGAGATCGTTTTGGTGGGGCACCTGAGGTTGATCCGCAATTTATGGCAATCCCTGCAGGACTATTGCCCCTGGATAAGTTCAACCCCAGGATGGGTTGACAAAACAAACAGTCAGAGGTTCTTCAAATCTCATGAAATGCTAGCACGGTGGTCATTGTTTGGCAGTGCACAGTAATGTTATTAATTAAAGTGAGGCAGGACTCAGATGCAGTGGGACTGTAACTCACTCTCTGCTTTATTACGTCTCTATAATAGGTGTTATGCATAGAATGGCCAGGAGAAAACAGTTTTGGTAATGAACATCAGTTCAGAAATGTCTACAGCATTCACATGGATAATTGGGGGAATTATAATTTGGATTATCTACCTCGAGGTGACATAGATCCCAATAAAGTAAGGAAATGGCAACACTTACACTTTGTCTTCCCTCTTAGGCCCAGAAATCAGGAAAACCTTCTAGAAAGTCAGGATTGCAGGAATACAAGCCTTCACCATGATACATGGTTAATGGCAAATAAAATTGGATGACCATAGTAATGCATAGATGCTAATTCCTCCCATCACAAACAATTGGAAGCAGCAAAGGTAAAATCATACTCAAACATGAGTCATCAATGGCCAAGGCAAAAGAACTAAGCCATGGGGAGTAGCAAAACATTAAGGGCTGAACTAACAACAAGACAAATTTTATCAATGCACACCATAACAATGGTTCCCTGGGATACAGCAAGCAACTAAACAATGGGAGAAAACTTTTCAGCACTAAGCTTCATGTTAGGTAGTGGAGAACAATAAGGACAACAGCCCCAGGCAAACTCGGAGAGAAAACACTCCCTGACAGTATTTGTTTTTTGTGGTTACCATATTTAACATACATGGTGGCACCTTTCTAAATGCAACTGAGGACATATCTAACATCAATTATGTGCAGACACAATTTGCAATACCTAATTGCATTGATGAAAAGAATACGACACCACCTTTAAGAACAGCCTAAGTATGTCTATTTAGGGTAAATAGATATCACATAGCAGCACTTTAAAATAAAAAATCTGAATATTCTTTCACCTCTACATCATTACGACAACACCTTTCAATGGAGGTAGGACGGTCTCTACTGAAGATAGACATTTGTGATTAGCATTGCTGGAAAGAATACATCACTACCTTTCAGATGTGCTTAAGTATGTCAATTTAGGTAATTAGAGAGGTAACAGCAGAGGTGCATAGTCAGGAATGCTATACACTGTAATACTAAATGTAATATATTTCGTTAATTTGGCATAAAATGACACATTTGGGCCATAAGGGTTAACTTTACGTCAAAATTAAATAGGATTTTTTCCTGAAGAAAAATTAATCTTTGTTTAGACTTGTATGCTCTGTTTTTTTATTTGAATAATAGCTAAGAAATTACAATAAAATAAACTGATTATCGGACACTGATTTTGACCTTTGACCTTCATTAAAAGAAATTCCCCAAACATGCCATGGTGGCAGCATCTACATTCTTACTAGGGGGATTGTTGAAGGCGAACTTCGTGCAAAAAAACTTTTGTTATACCTCATTGCAAGGTCCCATAAAAAACCATGTAGGCAAGCTCGCTGCTCGTGGCCTAATTTAGACAAAAGATTAAATTTTTAGGTACAGGTACGTTTATTTTGGGCACTGACTTGCTTGCTGATGCCAAAGTTGATCTTAGTATCGTTGATAAAACCTGGTGGTACACATACTTGCTACAGTTACGTTAGAAATTTCTTCAGTGTTTGAATGAATCTCCAGCTTCTAATTTTGTCGAGAATTTCCCTGACAGAAATTTGCTCACTTGATCGTGTACTAAATTCGCCCAATCACAACCGACTTACACCGAGAATTTCCCTGACCGAAATTTGCTTACTTGATCGTGTACTAAATTCGCCCAATCACAACCGATTTACAGTGATAATCACGCAGTAGCTTTCAAAAGCTACTACGTGATTATCACTGTAAGTCGATGTTGATTGGCTGAATTTAAAATAAAATCAGTTAGGCAATATCCTGCAGCTTTCATTGGTCAACACAGCGTAATGCAAAACCGTGCAAAACATGGCGAGCGCTTTCAGAAGTTGATACGCTTTTGGCAGTCACTCGCTTCAAACGTTACACAGTTGACACGTTACCATAAATTTGTTGAATTCATTTCAAATAAAAGTATGTATTTTCCTACCAAAAACAATCCGGAAGGCTTTTCTCTCGAAATACTCACTGTGTCGTTCGTTTCCGTAACCTAGCAACGCCTGCAGCCACACGTAGAATCCGGCGGCGAAGCTCGTCGTTAGCCGGACTGCGTCGTTAGGCCTGACGTTAACGTAACCTAGCAACAAATTCTCAGCACCGTTTTGAAATTTATTACGCTCCACTACAGTACGTATTTGATTTTTTTTTTATTTATTCTTGCAATTTTAGAAAAAAATAAAATTATGCAGTGCATTTATTAATTTATTATTACGGAATTGTTTAAAGTAAAAAGTTTGGAGGTGTGCGCCAATGAAAAATTCTTCAGCGTCGGCAAATATCTATTTTATTCCTGGCGGCCGTAGTGCCAATCGGCGTGCCGATATTTGGACGGAAGCGCGACTTTTATACAAATTTGTAAATGTTGCATACGAAATTTAGAGTGCTGAATACTGAAATATGACGTGAAATTCCCTAACTAAATACTCCGCGAGCTATTAGAAATTATCAAATTTTTTCAACACTCGTGTTTTGGCCCATTAAACTCACTTGTGCTATTTATTGGCAGATAATTTCCCTCGTGCTTTGCACTCTTAAAATTAATCTCAGCCTAAATATCACTCGTGAATTTATAGGGGCCAAAACACTCGAGGTGAAAAAATTATCTGATAATTTCCTTAGCTCTTGGGATATTACGTTTGATAATCACGCTGTAGCTTTCTTGATTCCCATAATGTCGATCAAGTTCTGTAAATGTTACCATATTCCTTACAATTCTACAGGATGTTGATTACGTCATTTGCACCAAAAATTGATGACAATGCTGTGTGGTGACATGGTTGGTTTCCAAGTGAGGCTGCTTCTGTATCGTAACATAGGTTTCCCCTTCTTCCAAGCAATAAATTACGAGCTATTAAAGGCACTGTTGAGGAATGGCACTCGGCGTGTCGCCGCAGTCGCCGTGAGGAGGTGGTGTTGGCCCGTTTGCGCATTGGTCACACTCGACTTACTCACTGTTTCCTTTTGCGGGGGGTTGACCCTCCTGAATGTTATTGGTGTCGGCGGCCACTTACGGTCCGGCACTTCCTTGTTGATTGTTGCCATCTTGATGGTTTTCGTCGTCGTTTCCATCTTCCGCATGACATTGTGCGTCAATTGGGCGATAAGTCTGTCCTCCTGTCCGGTGTTTTTCAATTTTTGCAGGAGGTACAGCTGTATGACAAGATTTAGATTAGGGGTTTGAATAATATCTCTGTAATGTGTGGTGCAGTGGCAACCTGGACCACTGCACTGTGACTGAGGTTGGCGCTAATGACCAAGCTGTCGACGCGCCATTAAGCCTCAATCCCCCCCTATTCCAAGTTTATATTACACAACCATTTCCCTGAAGACTGATGTTATTGTTGCTCATAATGCACAGACGACACGTGACGGATAAAAAAAACAAGAGTGCTGCAACAAATATATTACATGATGTTTCGAACATTTTCAATTTTCGTCACCCAGTAAAAGCACCCAGTAAAATTACATGGGGAAGCCACTAAGTCAACTGCTGTTTAATGAAGCACATTAAAATTAATAAAGAGATAAAAATGGTACAATAATTTCCTCTCTCAAAAGAGAAAGAAATAATGGCAGAAAAAACAGCCCGAATACGAATATCTCCTTTGAAAGAGAAGTTGCAAGAATAGCGACGTGTAAATTACGGTGCTTGCATCTTTGAAGGATAGTGCATTTTAAAAATGAGGTTAGTATCTCAACTTTTTCTTTTGTAGTTTTCTAGTTTAAGATTCAATGCTGGGTAAACGGGGCCGGTTTAAAGGGGGTGCTTTGTGTGCTGAAAAGCAAAAAAGGCCACCAAGGGCTCCTCATGGTCACATGAAAGATAAAATAAGGTACTATTAGTAGGGTAGAATGCGATATTAAGTCTGCTATATACCCCCACTTCCAGTCACATGATAAAAGTAGGTTTTCGTGTATCTGGAGGAGGGAGAGGAAGTGTCTTTTTGTTACTTTTTTCGTGTTTAGGTCATATACATGCATACACACCCCACTTCTGATCACGTGATAAAAGTGGGGGTAATTACGTCACTTTCCGTCACGTGATCAAAGTGGGGGTAATAATGTGGTGACATATAGCGTAAATACATCATTATATCCACCCAGTTTTAGGAAGTTTCACATTGAGCGTGTTGGTAGCTCGGGGAGTTGGTCTGCCCTTTCAAATTTTGCATTTTTTTCTTTCCAAATATATTCTTTTAAAAAAGACCACATCAAGGATTCCTGTTCAATTATTCTCACCGGCAAATACTCTGATTTGATAATTAATCTAAACAGGCCGATTCATTTAGACTCTGAAAAAAAGTTACGAATTGGCAATGCATAATTTAGACACTTATAACAGCAAACAAAACATTACCTCAAAATATAACGAAATCAAGTACACTGCGGATGCTGGTGCCACCAGGCAGAAAATGCTAGTTACAAAGTGAAGCAAAATAAAAAGTTTTTGAAATAGAGGATTTGAATAAAGTTCTGAAATCGGCGATAAATGCAAATGGTCACAACGAGGAAGCTATTACAATTCTTCCGAATCTAAACACTTTACGAACGGACTTGATAATTACCGATCCGAACTACAGAATACCCTTTATGGGTGACAAGAGTCTGGCTCCAGTCTTGTATTTGAATTAGGCAACTATGTGAGAAGTCGAGTAAGTCAAAACACCGTCGATATTATGAGTATCAACATAATTTTTGTACACGTCGATATCGTAGGCAATTCTTACCTAAACAATGATACCCAGCCAACTTTATATTCCATTTATCCCAATTCCTTTCCCGGTTTCAAAATCATAGATTGCCTTCATAATTTAATTTATCTCCCAGTTACTACCAATTTAATCAGAAATATAAGAGTTTGGTTGACATCTCAGACTAAAAGCCGTTTGATTTAAACGGAAAAACTCTAACGGTGTGACTTCATTTGGGATCTAAAAATAAAAAAAAGGGTGAAATGGTCGTGTTTGGAAAAAAGGGAAAGGAATCTTTCTTAGTTCTAATAATAAAATACAAACTGTTTAACTTCTAAAAACAAAGCTTTCGTCAGATTTATAACAAAACCAGCATAGTAGAAGATTACTTAAAAATCAATAAACCTTTGGTGTACAATTCCTCTGTCGAATCTTACACCTTTCATGAATACAATCCTATTGTTGGCACTAATATCAACAACGTAAATTCAGAAATCAGCATACATACATGTCGAAAACCAAGATTTATTAAAAGGAGGTTGCTGAAGGACAATGACTCGGCCTATGCCGATGCTGACATAGCGACATTGATTAATAATGCTCCCATGTACCTGTTTTCTGATATCAAATACCATATAGGTGATAAACAAGTCGACGAGTTAAATTATCCGGAGTTTTGTACTTTAAAGAAGGTACTACTTACTTACGGTTCGGCGGAGCATCCGGCTTTGCTCGGCCAATGTTGGGTGCTGGGTGTTGCTTCTGTTGAAGCTGAACTAACCAACATCAGGTACAAACAGCTACATACGTCCGTTATGGTTGAAACAACTCCCAAGGGAAGCTTTACCTTCACCATCCCATTGAAACACGTCATGAGATTTTTCGAAAATTACTATAAGCTAATCTACAGAACTAAACATGCGTTCACAATCATGAGGGCTAGTGACACGGATCATCTTCAAAGCAGAGGCCACGGCCAATGGCAAAGTCGTTCTGAATAGCAATAGATGGCTCTTTCCCCACGTTGTGCCCTCTGAAAAGCAAACGCTTCAACTGTACCATCTCATTGACCAGGGAGCAACGGTAGATTTGGGATAAAAGCACTGGCATTACGATAGCTGCAAGCTCCCTCAAAACACCAATTTCACTTAACGCATGCTGACAACTTCCGCAGTCGAAAAACCTACGTGTATAGTTCTAGCTTTTCAAACTAACGTACAGGAATCTTAAGTTTTTAAACCTGGTGTATTAGATCACTGCTGTCTGCAAGATACTTACGTAACTGTAAATTCGGAGCGTTATCTCGATTCGTATGCTAAGTTTGCGACTGGAGAGTATGTAGCCTTGTACAGAATGGTGCAGGAATTTAGACAGCTTTGCTACGACACTAACAACTTGAGTTTCGACTTGCTACAGTCCAAGAAAGCTTATCCTCACGTGGTGTAGGATTGCTCCAAACAGTCCGAGCAATTTCATTCGGGAATCGTGGACTTACAAGTAAAATTCCTCACGTGGTGTAGGATTACTCCAAAGAGTCTGAGCGACTTCATTCGGGAATCGTGGACTTACAAGTAAAACTCAATTTTAGGGCCGCCGTACCAGCTAACAGCACCTGTCACGCTCTGCTCATTGGCGATAGGAAAATGAATCTAAAGTTGGATAGAGTGTAAGTCAAAGTTGTTTATTAAATAATAATAAAAAAAATATGGCGCTCAAAACAAGATCGTGAAAAAAGAAAGGGGACTTTTTACCATTGGCATTGTTAGGACCGATTTTAACCGGTATTGGAGGTTTGGTGGGAGGAACTGTTGGGCTGGCATCTGCTAAAAAAGGGCGCAAAACGATGCAAAAATACTAGTTGAACTCGTGCGACATCACAAGCAAGTGAAAGGTTCTGGCTCGAAGAAAAAATACTAAGAAAAAAAAGAGGCAAAAAGGACTTTACTTAAGACCACCCAAGGTTTAATAGACTTTGATAAATCTTTAATGAACTTTGATTTAAACGGATTAGCTAAAGTAATGAAAATTCCGAAATTTGGAGATACTTTTAGTAAAGACACGCTTCCCCTAAAACTTACGCCTACTGGTGAAAACAGAATCGTAAACTTGGAAGATTTTCACGATGAAGCCAGGAGTCACTGGGTCGCCCAGTCGGCCTATTCGGGTCAACCCTGATATTTCAATAGTTTCGGTAATGTGGGCCTTCCCCAGTCCGTGGCTAATTACTTGGAATCGGGTTTAAAAACAATTACGAACGCGTGCGAAACTTTGACCAGATTTGGTGCGGTCAGTTTTACCTATTTTTCCTAAACACCTTCTCTAAGGCTCGTAACTACGAAGCTGTTTTGTACAGGATAAGACGAGTCATCTATTGAAAAGTTACGTGCAGATCTAACTGAAAATAAATGTCTTCTGTATGGAACTCTTTGGTTGCCTGCACCACGATTGGCAAATCCTTTTCTATTTTGTAAGGAATTTTGAAATCGGCATTTGATGAATGCTCGTCCTTTTGTTTAGTAATGTAACAGGCCGTCTTTCCTACCTTACATCTACCAACGATTACTATGCTTGGGTCGCTGCAGTATAAAATTGCTATATGAATTAAACCAGAACTTATACATAGGAAGCTCAAAAGAAGACCAGAATTAATGAACCAATCGCTCGATTTTTCCAAAGGGCATTTCATGCTGAAACTGATTAGGATAAAACAGTTTTCATGCACAAATTTCTTCGCAGCTGCATTACTCAGTAAAGTGGGTTTGTTTAGATTTCTAATCGGTTTATTCGTGACATTGAAGTATGCTTTATGCTCGTCTTGTAAGAAGCAATTGCTGTCGACGAATAGCTTAGTAAGAGCATCACTCAGTAAAGTCGGATTGCTCAAATTTCTAATCGGTTTGTACGTTGCTTTGAAGTATACTTTGTGATCGTCCTGTAATAAATAATTCCTGTCAACGTACACTTTTGTTGCTGCGTCAGCTGCATGCCAGGGGAAAGCTATATCCTTAATTTGCTTCTTCTTTGCGTAGAAATTCCTGCCAGTCTCGTTTACAATCAACGTATTTTTTTGAGGCTAGAAATGGCGGACGTTAACTCGTCGGCTAGAAGAGTAATGGCAAGAGGCTAGTCAGTTTTATGTTTCTGAACGTCCATTACCAGAATACCGACCTGAGAATAATTTATGGCATCTTCAGGTTCGATAGCAGCTCCTACTTTAGTTACACGCTTGCTTTCCATATCGTAGTTGTTTTCGGTAGTTAAAACGAACCCTAGAACTGGTTGTCCTCTCGGACCGACTCATTCACCCCCTCTCTTCCTTTTCAATGCTTGTCCAAACTTGTTGATGACATCCTTCTTTTAAATATAATGAATTTCAAAATGTACCGATGACGTTTAATTTTTAAAATTTCTCGTATATAATAAAGGAAGAACCTTAAAATAAAATAGTAACCTCAAAATGTCTCAACCATCCTGGCAAACGAATCTTTCCAATCTCTTGCAAAAAAACTTGCTGAAAGTTAAGAACGAGAGTGGTACAAAGATTAACAATGGCTAAAATTTTCCTTGTTCCCTTCCATTTAGTTTCAAGATTTAAAGGATTCGGGGACTCCCGTTTCTGACGAAAAATCATAGTATAAAGGTTGGATTTCACCAAGCAACCTGGAAACTCAAAAACTGTTGAGAAATCTTAAACGTTACATCTGTAAAAAAATTGGGATCGAATTTGACGAGCAAAATCCCGTATCCATAAATATGTTCAATTCTCCCAATTCTATGCTTACGGCTTCCTCCTGTTACCCCTCCTGCAAAAAGCAAACGAAGGAGACAAACTGGTCTGTCTTCGAACTTGGGTGTATAAGAATATTCACAAAGCTAAATGGAAACTTAACAAAAATGAGGAGCATTTTTTAAAAACGCAACAAGTCATATTTTTGCTTTTTTTTACCTGAAGGTGGAGTTACATTCCTTGTGAGAAAATACGTGTCCTACAACGTCCGTTTAGTGTCAAATTGTGGCAAGTCCCGCTTAAATTAATGCCTCAATTGGGGCTATTTTTTCATAACAAAACATGTCCACCTTAGCTTTGCGAACAGAACGCAACTTGTCCACTCCAGCCAATCAGCTTGCTTCCCGCTTATCCAACATGGCAGCGTCCATCGTTTCATGCGGTTGAGTGGGAGCTGCCGTTGTTTATTTGTTTTTGGACGGGTAACAATCATACTACAACACATTTTGATGGACAATTAAATTGTCCCATCATTGTCCAGACAATTAAAATTAGCACGTGCAATAATGGTGCAAGAAAAAAGAAAAAACTTCCTAACAAGCGACAGCAAGCAAGGAGAGAGAGGTAAGTCGTTGTGTTGTCGACAACGTACACAAACGCTCATGCTGTGTGTGATGTAAACAAACGCTCGTGCTGTGTACGATATAAACAAACGCTCGTCTTATGTGCTGTTAGTTAAAAGAAAATTATTGCTTTATGTAGGTATCGGGGCCCTGATCCAGAGCCCTCTGAATTCCCACTTAAATGCGTCCACAAAGGGGGTTCCTAACGCTTGCTCCAAAATTACGTTACAAGATTTAAAAAAAGGCTAGAACGCGAATAATGTCATGCTTCTTTTTTATCATTCCATGTATTTTAAACCTTAACATGAACATTTTAAACGTTTTAGTTAAAAACTTAACAAACTTCATCCGACTGGGCATAATAATTACTTAAAAAGTGAGAACATGTGCAGTACCATTTTTTCATAATGCAGCATGTCCATGTCGAATGCATTCAAAACGCAACTTGTCCAAAGTGATTTTTCAAAATGAAACATGTCCATAGTATAAATCCTCGTACTTGCAACATCATAGTGAATTTAAGATTTTTTTTCCTGCCAAGTGTTTTTTTGGCGTACAAGTTAATAACAAGCTGCATTAATATCACACAGTTGTGTTTAATTACATTTGTAATCAGTTTTTCTCAATTTCCCCCCAAAAAAGGTGAAATGGACTTGTTGCATTTTGAAAATTCACTCCTCAAATGTTATTGACAAACCCTGGTTTAACTTGCCATTTCACAACGCTTTAAACCTGATGGATGTCACCGTGAAAATTACCGCGGTGTATGTCACTGACGATTCTTCTAGCAACGTGAAATTATGGTGCAACGTAGATTTCGGAGTAGCTCATTCAGATACTTCCAACGATAAATTTACCGATGAGGACTTTATGGGTTTAGTATCTCCGTAAACATTTTAAAAAGTTTGTAAATAAAAAACGTAATGGAAATTAAACACTACGACTTTTTTGTGCCTAAGAAAGAACCTAAAAATCGTCCATTTTTACCTTCGAATATCAGATGAAAGGTCCCGCAAATTGAGGAAAAACTTACTTATTGTTTAATTTTATTTGTAATGAAAGATGGCTCGACTACGACCAGTGATATATTTACATTAAAACTTAAATCAATCAAAGTACAAAGCTTTACAATATATATTTGCCGAAATTGAGGGGAAAATAGAACAGAATGTTACATTTTTTTCACGCTTCTCAAGATGATTTAATTCCCCCCGAAGTATCGCCCCAAATTTTCTAAACCTGATTCTTTTTGACGTTTGCCTTTTAGACAAACAAAAAATCATCAAACGTTATTTCGCTAAAGGACTTTATTCAAACGCCGTTGTTTTTTTTTTATTGCAGTCAGTCCGACGTGTGAATTCCGAAACAAGTGGTCAGAGAAAACGCAAATTTATTAATCCTTTTCCCCGTTGATGAGTTAAATTAGAAACATTACGAAAATCCCGTTGGCCCCGACATGGAATTTTTGGGCTTTAAAATGTTATGTCGAACATGCTGGAAAAAGCCTTACGGGTAATTATCGATTAACAAAACGTTAAAAGAGGGGAGATATAAACGTTCGTTTTTACCTATTAAACAAAAGAATGGAAACGAAAAACTCAAAAGTCATTTAACTAACAAGTTTTTTAATCGACGTTTGGGCGAAAGACCGCAAGAAGCCTCGCTACAAGAATTTTTTAAACCAGTAGTAAGCACCCTGAAACCGAGACTGGTCCTCGGTGCAGCCATGCAAACCAAGCCGATTAAAAACACTCTAGCCACGCATACTACCCCGATTAAATTGTACAAAGAGGAAGAAAGTGACGAGGATGGCTACAATTGGGTTTATCACCGTTCCCTGCAGTTACTCCTAGTCCAAAAACATTGTAGGCCCCTCTCAATTTCAGTCTCGCCGAATATTCAAGTACGGCTGAAACTCCCAAAATGGGAATTCCTCCCGAGTCCAAAACTGAATATGCCTCTACGCGCACTGGTCCTAAAGTCACCCCTTCATATTCTGCGGTGCAAGCTAGATG
Source organism: Lithobius niger (assembly GCA_023313725.1). Classification (NCBI taxonomy): domain Eukaryota; kingdom Metazoa; phylum Arthropoda; class Chilopoda; order Lithobiomorpha; family Lithobiidae; genus Lithobius; species Lithobius niger. The sequence goes on from JAHWFP010084597.1 coordinate 56,988, forward strand.
CATTTCAACTCCCCCGGAACTTCCTAATATTGCTACTCTAAGGTACTTTGATAGTTTGTTACATGGTCAGAATATTAGAGATACTGCTAAATATTTCTTCATAAAATATTTCAAAAATCCCAGTATTTTTTAAAATATTTTAAAAATCCAGTATGTGGGCTACAATGTGACACTAAAAAGGCGAGTTGACCTTCGGTAATAAAGTGGTAAAATTTTTTTCAGAATGACGTAGTGGTCTAGGGGGAGCAACACATGGGGAGATGCAGGCTTTGTAATTTGCTAATTTTCAAAGTTTTGAAAGAAAGCTCCCTCATGCCGGAAGTTAAAGCAGCTTACACAAACATGTAAAAAAATATTAATGCTATTTATCACAACAACGACCAGGCTACTCGTAAACCCACATGTAATCATATCACCAAGTACAAGTCTATTATTGTTTCGATTTTCGAAACATGTAATTGAAGAGAAAAGGGACGGGCATGGTTAAAAAAGCGAGTTACTCCAGCAGATTCGATTATAATATTATAATGATCCTAACGACTTGATAAAGAGACTCTGGTTTTTGTCCAAATCTACTTTATCCGGTCACGATGGACATAGAAACGAGATGGTCGAAATTTTAACAGAAATACAGCAAAGACAACTCATAACTGCTTGGGGGAAGGGTGGCTTATCAAAATGTAGGTTTAGGTTAAAAAAAATTTAATATACAAACAAAGAACCATGGAAACAAAAAAATATCAAGATGAGGTACTGCATCAAATGTAAATGTCACACTTCTAACAGTCCCAAACCGTCCATTATTATCACCACCAAAAAACCCCTAAAGATGGAGGTTGTATTTTGCGAGTTATGCGGGACGAAAAGAGTTTCCTTTGTCAAGTCTGGGAAGAGAATCGTAAACAATATCATAAGTTACCGTTCGAATTGCATTTTCCGGGTTACCATTACTGTGGTCTAGGAACTAAACTGGAAAAAAGATTGGCTCGAGGAGATCCAGGAAGTAATAAACTAGACGAGGCGTTCAAAGGACACGATATTGCTTACTCCGAGAGTTCGGACTTGAAAGTTTGGCACGCTGCCGATGAAGTTCTCATTTCCAAAGCTCATAGAGTGAGAGATGATCCTTCTCTGGCGTGGTAGGAAAAACTTGCCTCTTCGATCGTTAAGAAAATCATGAAAACGATACTTTTGTCAGAATGGGAAATTTAAAAAATGGATCAACACTCGTAAAAGAACTTCACAAACCAACCTAAAAAAAGTTTTCGAAACGGAAAGTGATTGTACTGAGCCTGACTGAGCAGGCTGACTTGGTGGAAATGATACCTTATGCTAACCTAAATAAAGGATTTAACTAACCTGTATTAATGTCATGTCCAAGTTTGCTTGGGCCTTCCGCTTAAATCTAAATCCGGCATAGACGTTACCAAAGCTTTCAAGAAAATACTCGCAGGAGCAACACTCCCTAATAATTTACAAGTCGATTTAGGTAGTGACTTCTACAATAAAGACTTCAAAACCCTCCTTAAGCGGCATAACATTACCATGTACCCAATGTACTCTGAGAAGAAAGTGATCGTGGTAGAACGTTTCAACAGAACGCTGAAAACTCGAATATGGAAAAGATTCACCGGTCAAGGAAATTATAAATGGGTGGATATTATCGATGAATAGTTTCCCAGTGCAATGACACTCCTCATTCTACTAAAAATCAGAAACCAAGGGAAGTAACCATGTGGCACGAACCATTGTTAAGACGAACAAAACCTAAAAGGCTGTCTGAAAAACCCAAGTGTCCTAGGAGATAAAGTCAGAATTTCTAAAGTCAAAACATTTTTCAATTAAGGCTATCTCCAAAATTTTACTAACAAAGTTTTCCCGATTTGCAAAGTGCAAAAAAACTGAACCGGTAACGTATCTTTTAAAGATGAATCGGGCGAACACTTTTCCGGAGGCTTCTACGAACTGTAACTTCAAAAAATTCGAGTTCCTTACTTATTTTTAATAGAAAACGTACTACGTAGGAAGAAAGGAAAAGATTGAAAAATGCTCTACTTCGTTAAGTAGAAGGGATACTATTCAACATTTAATAGTTGGAGAGATAACATTAGCGGTTTATCCTCTTGATAAAATTATTCATCCAGGATGACTGATTCAAGTCCTTTACCGAGTTACTCTGCGTGACGCTATGTCCAATAAGGAGGTGGTTAGTAGAGCGAGTAATACGCGAGTAGAAGATGGTAAAATGCAATATTTTTTGTCAAGGTTCCAAGTACAACAGACCAGATTAGCAGTTTATTCTTGTCTCATAAATTTTCTTTTTTAGCAGCGGCCATTTTCCCCAACCTATATTTCCTCTGTTCAGCAGTTTTTGTCGCACATTTCTTGCGAAAAGCAGCAGTCATTTTCCCTAAACTAGCTTTTCTCTGCTCGACAGTTTCTGTCTCACATTTTTACGAAAAGCAGCGGCTCTTTTCCTCTTATTAGCCACTATTTTTTCTTCTTTGCGTCGTTTTGGTATTTTACCGATCGATGCTTCTTCCTCCTCATCTTTCTCCAGCGAAGCTTGCTCTTCATCTTATTCATCCACCATCGGATCGATTATACCGTCTAAAATCCGTCTGTATTGTTCGTGCGCTAATGTATTTATTCTGTAGTCCAACACGAATCTCTTATCCTCCTCCTGCCCGGAGTGCACCACAGAAAGTGTCGAAGAAGGCTCCTGCTGGTACATCCTCAGCACCACCCGTGAGGAAGTTGCCACCAGGAGAGAAGGTGAAACAGTCGTCGAACGACCAACTTGCTGAGGGGTCCATTGCGTCCCTTCCACAATTTGATCCCCCTTTACCCATGGAGCAGGGAGATATTTCCT